>JALIZH010022938.1:0-120086 GCA_030522465.1 Rhipicephalus appendiculatus
TTTCGATGGAGGCGAAATGCCAGAGACCCGTGTACTGTGCGATGTCAGTGCACGTTAAAGAACACCAGATAGTCGAAATTTCCGGAGCCGTTCGCTACTGCGTCTCTCATAATGATATCGCTGTTTTGAGACGTAAAACCACAGATATTCTATTTATACTAGCAATGAGCATAGTGGATTGCTCAGTGCTGCGAAGGTTTTGCGTGACGCAGTGATGTCAACAAAATCTTTAAATATAATAAATGTGCTGCTCTTTTTTAGCTCAGGCAACTTATGTCACGCGCATAAATCATCATGGTTTCGTGGGAGAGGTAACATAAGATTTTCTTCTATGGAGTCAAAATTTTGCATTCCAATGCCATCGCGGATGGGCACTCGCTGGCCATTCCCGCTATCGTAATCAATATGACGCTACGATATCACTCGGACCTCAAATAACGAGGAGAAACGTAGCGTAACAAGGCTTCTATAATAACGCGCTTCACCGAAAAAAAAATTCAGTTTCATACGCTGGATATTACCTCCAGTATTTATACCAATTCAAAGACACGCTGCGAAGACAGGCAAAAAATCGTGTTTGCTACTAACTTTGGGGCTGCTGCGATCGATAAATCAAATGTTATAACGGTATCGAAGTGAGCATTAAAATGAAGCCGTTAAAATTGCTATATTCCGCTGCACTGTAGCAGTTTGCGGAAACTGAAAATTCTTTACTCTTTTTAAGGGGTATCTTGGCAGCATTACGAGCCCCTCCGGCGTTTTATTCCTACAACGTGTTCTTCTGCTGATACGTTCCCTGAATACGGCCAACGAAATAGCGCTATGGAAGTAAGTAAACAGAAGCGAGCCTGGAAGGCAACGTAGTGCCGAACAGAACATCTCTTTTATTTCTCCTGTTCTCTTTTACTTCGATCGCTAAACTTGGACTGCTTTTCCGCCTGGGTTATCGACCGCTCCTGGCAAGTCCCTTGGGGTACTGCGCCGAAATATTCCAGGACACAAAGCGACAAGAAAATGACGCGAAAGAACACAAGAGTGGATTCTAGAAGCAAATTTGGCATGAGAAAAGTGACGCTGAGATAAAAGCAATAACTATGTCTCTTGGTCGTTCGCGTTCATATCACTGAACGTACGAGGCAGAAAATGTGCCTCGACGTCGTAGAGTTCGAAAATCTTGTTCTCCTCATGGGAAACGATAGCACTTTTATTATGCTTTACGCTTGCTAAAAAAATCATAAACTGAACCAAGAGAACACAAAACGTAACTTTCAACAGTTTGTTCTATAACTTGAAATATTGAAGATATGAACTTGAATGTCGAGATATTATCTTTGAAATATCACTAAGCACAAAAAGAGAACGAAAATTGACAACTTGGAAGACTAGGTTGTCTAACAAAAAGAAAATAGACAAGCCGTATTGCCATGCTCGCAAACTAATATTAGTGAGTGACACGATCCTAACTGCTTTCGCGAAGACTAAGTAGAGCTTGAAGAAGAAGGGGCGAAATATCTGGCAGCGCACACTTAGTCACTCTGATTGGTTGGAAGTTTAGCGCTCACCCTTGCACCCGTTTCTTTTCGTTCTTCACTTATGTCCACTTTCGTCATGCTCATACTGACGCGCCGCGGTGGTCTAGTAATTATGGCGCTAGACTGCAGACCCGCAGGTCACGGGTCAGCAGTCGAAATACGCGAAAATGATGTGCTCACAGTTTTAACACGGAACTGACGTAAGTGAGATAGGTCGAAAGTTTAAAGAATGACTCTTTTTCCGGGTTTGAAAATTGAAACGAGACAGCGAGATGGGATAGTTGGCGAACGTTCATGTTTAATGAAAAAGCTTTTAAGCGCACATAAAACGAGGACAGAACTAAATATTAAGGCGAAAGCCTTTAATGTCTCATGCTCACGTCCGTCCAATGTCCGTCCGTCCGGTGTCTGTCCGGCGTCCGTCCGTCCGGTGTCCGTCCGGTGGTAGTGGTGGTGGTGTGCGTACTGACCCCCCTTACTGCGCATGCGCGAACCCTCCCCGCGCACCTCCTCTCCTACGCTACCCCTCTCTCTCCTCTAGGTATCCCTACCGCCCGCGGCGATTACGCACCCATTGCGCATGTAAGTCCCCTCCCCCCTCTCTCTCCTAGCTCCCCCCTCTCACCTCTAGGCATCCCTCTTCCGCGGCGTCCACACCCTCAATGCGCATGCATGTCCCCTGCCCCTCTCTTTCCTCTCCTACGCATCCCCCCCTCTCTCCTCTAGGCATCCCTCACCGCGGCGTCCACACCCCCCAATGCCCATGCGCGTCCCCTCCCCCCCTCTCTCCTCTCCTACGCTCCCCATCTCTCGCCTCGCAACGCCGACGCAGGCAGCGTCTGCTAGCGAGTTTCTTGATTGAAAAAACCGACTGCTCGCGCTGCACAACCGTTCAACGCCGACGCAGGCAGCGTCTGCTAGCAAGTTTCTTGATTGAAAAAATCGACTGCTCACTCTGCACAACCGTTCACTAGCCACCCCGTAATATAGGCTCTGGATCTTCACCTGCAAGGTAGTGCCGGTGGGAGATTTCTCCTGTGCGTTGTCGAACGATAAAAATTCGGAGCGTGCGCGTTAACCAAGAGCGGGCTGCGGGTCTCTGTGTCCAGTCCGAATCTTCTGTCTCTCATTGCCCATTAGCAGCCATTGGCATGTTCCAGTAGGAAACACCACTCCATCACTGCGTGATTGCGCCTCCCTAGATTTCTTTCCTGCGCAACGACGCGATGAGCGCCAGCGTCAACGCCGCCACCAGTGTAAGCGTTGGCGCCCGCTGCTTCGCATCTACACATGGTTCCCTTCAGCGGGAAATGGTTTAATTTTAAGGCGAAAGCCTTTAATGTCTCCTGCTCAAGTCCGTCCGGTGTCCGTCCGGCGTCCATCCGTCCGTCCGTTTGTCCGTCCGTTCTTCTATCCGTCTGTCCATCCGTCTGTCCGTCCGTCTGTCTGTCCGTCCGCCGTCCGTCCGGGGGTCTGTCCGTCCATCTGTCCATCCGAGCTCTGGCACGGAATCAGGTGGCCGCCGGGGTGCGCAAACGGACGCCGGTCGCGTCGGACTTTACAGCGCTCGCGCTTTGCTTGCGTAGCGTCGCTGTGTCCAGCGTTTGCAATCATTCTGACCGACGCCGTCTCAATGGGCACATGCGTCCACGGAATACACTTTCGAATTTACAAAGGGTCCATCAGTTTAAGCGCTGGAACGCGGATGGCGTTTGCGCGATGCGCAATGCGCGAGAAAACACTAACGCATGCGAACGGAGAAAGATTAGTCTAGCGTCTCGCTGCGATTCGCGGTAAAAATTTAAAAAAGAAAACACGCACACATTCGGTTTGTGTGTTATCCCAGTGAGAGTGTAAAAGAAAAAAGACATGGCATAGTCAGTGGAATGGCCACACACTTTCGCCGAACACACTTTGGAATGTACAACGTGTTCTTCAATTTTTTTGACAAGACAGGCGCTATCCTGTCAAATTCTTAGTTATTTTGTCCTCGTTTTAGGTGGGCTTAAAAAGCTTTTGATTTAAACATGTTTGAAAATTGGCACAATTTTACCTATTTTACAAGGCAAGTCCCTTTTTAAATAGCTCTTTATTTATTTAGTAATACTGCCAACACTCACTTGAGGATCATTACTGGAAGGTGCGACACTTGGCGTAAATTAGGTAGGTACACAATTAAGCCACTTACATCTGTAACTTAGACATGTCCAGGAATTCTGGACATCGACAACTAGCGCCATCGCTTGTGCAGCTGCCGAGTTGCAGCGTCACTCAATGGGAAACCACTTTTAAACATTAATTACAGTTTAACGCCACAATATACACTTAAATCACTCCGTGTATATAATCTGGGCGCCATTATCTCACAATGCAAGCAATTTCGCTTTATTCCCATAAAAATTCTGGGTTCGAGGACCACTTTTATGTGCTATGTAAAACTCCATAGGAGAGAGTTTAGAAATTTATATAAGAACATTGCGCCTTCACCTGCTTAAATCACTGAAATTGCATAATGTCCATGACTCAATGTTCGTATCTGTGAAATTTGGCTGACGTTGACGAAGTTTCTGAGGTTCGACGGGCACTTTTGTAAAAAGGTGCATTGCAGTGAAACCACCTGATAGGGGGGGAAAGCACTTTATAGTGCTTTCCGTTGCCCCAGAATGCGAGAAAATTTCACATCTTTTTTATATAAGGTTGTTTTTCTTGAAGCTGCTCAACCTAGGCAGGGTATGAATACTATGGAGATCTTAAGTTCATAATTAGCCATGACAAGTATTTGGTTAATTAAAGTAAATAACCAAAAATGAGAATATGGCTTCGCAGTTCAAAAAAAAAAAAAAGAATGAACACACATTGATACTGATATGAATTTTCCTCCATTGAGTATAAGTAATTAAAGGTACTGATGAACATAACAATTTATTTACAACTTATGGGTGAAAGCGGTCAGTATAAATGGACCTACATAATATATACATATTTATAGATCGCACTGCAATATGTACAAGTTATACTAGATCATCGTCGCATGTAAGTAAATAGCAGTAGTGATTGTCAAAGCTAATTTATTTTAAGTATTTTAGTTTAATTAGTATGGATAATTATTAAATTTACTATGACCTCCCCAGAACTCACAGCGACTGAGACTTACTCAGCAGTATTAATGCACATTCGCACCCTGTCGATATAAGTAACCACTTGTAATAACGAATTCACCCATTTTAAGCGTAGAATAGAAGGCTTTAACTCACAAGGATCTATATACGGTATTCAATGTATGAAATTGCGATCCGAGACAGGTAACAGCATGGAATTGTTCTTAGTGATAGCTATCGATAATTAGTAATCAGGAATGATTTTCGGTGAAAATCTGTTCAACCTACCTATTAAAGTGTCAAGAGAAGGGTATTTAAGAGGTGATGATTAGACTTTATCAGTGATAGATGTAGGCAATCATGAAGTGCGGGTAGATGGATAATCAGTAAATTATTCGACGATATTATTATAATGTACAGTGTTGGTCAAAAGTTCCCAGGCCGCAGCGACCGTCCGCGGAGCAGCAGCTCGCTACTGTCGGGGCGCTGCCATCGTAATCTCGCCTCGGCGCACGCTGGGGTCCAGCGTGCCCGTGGGAGGGGGGGGGGGGGGTGCTTCCCTCTCCCTTTTTTCTCTCCTTGATAAGAAAGCGAGGAATGGAGTTCATGCGTCATGTTCCCGCACCGTTCGCTCTTCGAATTTTACTATCGTGGAGCGTGCAGCGAGAAGGCAGTGCTCCAGAAAGTGATGCATCATGCTTGCGCCCACATTTCGCTAGACACCGTATACTTGTCTGTATTTTTCGACTGCGTAGAGATGAATATCGCACCTTTAACTTGCTGTGGACACGCCGTGGCTCTCAGACGTCTGCGCAAATGAATTTACTGCTTGTTTACGCGCTCGGGGCCGTGAAGGTATGCTTGTGTCCATTGCGACGTCGTTGTCATGCTGTCATGATTGGGTTTCGAGCCTCTTCAAAGGCAACGCCAATGAATGCGCTGATGGGGCACCCGCAGTGTTACAGCACTTTTAAGATTTGTTCGGGGCGCTTCTGTGCAGTATTTCCCACCTAAAAGAGCTCACTTTCGTCACACCTGTCCGTCTGTGCTGTGCTCAGGAAACGTAGAAGTGGACTCATGCTCCATAATGCCAGAAAGTAAACGCCTCACGCATAGGCGCGCACAGGATTTTCCATAGTGGGGTTGGGGGGTTGGGGGGCAGTTTGTGTTGCAGTGCCCCCCCCCCCCCCCCCGGTCGCCGAGTCCGAAGAAACCAACGACAAAGAAATTAAAGAGTAGCGATGACGTGCATCTCAAAAAGGCCTGCCATCGGTCCCCAGCTTTACCGGTTATTTACGGGGTAAACAGTTATTTCCAACTGACATCAGGGGTGCCTAATTGGTCGCCATTCGCCATAACTTTCAAAACACCATGCGTAGCCATTACCCTGCGCACTAAAACCTCACGTTAAAGGCCACTCAGGAAAGGTAAGGGGCTGAATTTTGCGTGCCCTTTAAATGACTGGGCTTGGGTGCAGCCACCTACCCTGCCCCCTTCGCGAGCACGCCTATGGCCTCACGTATAATAAGAATTTCATGAAGCGCCGTCATATGTCCAATTAGTGCGTTGAGACTAAGCGCGCTTTTTTTCAATTTGTTGCCTTCATTTTAAATTGCCTGCTGCCCGTGTGAAGCGCAGAGTTATTCGTTGTCGGAGGGGACTGAGAAGTCAGTAGGTGGGCTTTGAATGTATACCTCTGACCTGCATCCGCGATCGGTGCTGCTACTCGCTCTGTCGAACGACGCCTTCTTGTTGGAGGCGCTGGTCGAACTCTCGGCGATCAAGACTGTCACGCTTCGCTCGAGTCAAGGAGGGAATTATTTGGTGCCGCTGCTGCTATTCTTGCGATATAACGAACTACTGGACAGCAGATGGTAATCGCAGACGTGGTGTAGGTTGAAGAGACTTACTGTCATTGTGGCGAAACACACTCGTGTTGTGCAGAAAATTAAGAACGACGTTGGAGGCAGCCGGATGGCCCGTATGCGCTAGATTATTCCACAAGCAGGTCCATATATTTAGGCTATGTGCTTATCACGATGTTCTTGTCAGCCACGGAATGGCAACGGATAGCTTCTGAATGGAAAATCTAAAACGCGTGGAAATGCATGGCTGGCAGCTTGCCGTTTCGTTATGTAATCCGTGTAGCGTTTCACTTCGTCTTCTGCATGAGATCAATGTCTCGGCGGACGACTATTTTGCGTGGCGTCGAACGTAGCTGAAGGCGGAGCGTAACACATGGAATGAGTGTAACGCGATAGGCTGCGAAATAATCTATCTTGTCGAATCACCGCACGGCCAGTTGTCCCATGCAACAATTGTTTTGGTTGTATCATAAGTGTTCATAACTTTTAACTTGCGTGTATTGCTCGGAGAAGCTCCTCGAAAGCTTCATGCGCTGCGAGAAAAAAAAGAAGCTAATCAATTTGAGTTTATTTACCTATGAAATCGACGAGCACTTCTAATTGCAGGGTAGGATGACGGCGATTCATCGACAACTCGAAGCACATGGACACAAGTAATGCAAATGAGAATTACTTGTGTCCATGTGCTTCGAGTTGTCGATGAATTCGCTCTCGCGCTGCCAATTGGTAGCTTCCTGGTTTGCTCAATTGGTAAAGCGACCGCCCCGGAAAGGCGTTGGTCCCGGGTTCGAACCCCGGACCAGGACGAATTTTTCGGCAACTAAGAAGATTTTCTTTCTGAGAAATCCGTATGGATTTTCTTGTGGCTTCGCGCTACAAACGGGTGGTTGTCTATTTTCCCTTTCTTAAAATCGGATGTATTATTCGAAGGTCACAGGTTCGGTTCCTGCCCACGGCAAGGTATCTTTTCGTCCACTTTTCTTTCTTCACATTTGCGTTACATTTATTACTAGTAACATCCCAGATATTTTCCTTGGCATTATTCGAGATGGTAGAGGCCCGTGTACTGTGCGATGTCAGTGCACGTTAAAGAACACGAGATGGTCAAAATTTCCGGAGCCCTCCACTACGGCGTCTCTCATAATCATATCGTGGTTTTGGGACGTAAAACCCCAGATATTATTATTATATTCCTTGGCATTATTGTCTGTTAGCTCCCAATAATATTGTGTCTAACAAGGAAAAACGAGCCCTTAAAAAGGGCCCCTCACCAGGTGACATAACGAATTTTAGTTCGACACTGGAAGTGGTTGCGCGCCCTATAAAGAGCATTATGCCAGAATAATTTTTTTAATCGGTCTGTTAGAAGCTGAGAAAACCGATGTTTTGAGGCGGTTCGAAACCATGATGCGAGGAGGCGAGCTTGAAAACCTCGGCGCTCGCCCCGTGTAGCCTTCGCAAGCCAAATCTCTTCCCAGCCCCCCTTCGGCACGTGAGCGGGAGGATCACATGACGCATACGCATAAAGACGTCCTGCGCACACAATGTCACGAGCGCAACACGTGATCGAACCAGCCCTATAGCCGCCGAGACGCAAGCGGTATTGTGGCGGCGTTCTATGCGCTTCGTCTATGCAAGCTATGCCGAATGCGCCTCGCCGATCACTTGGCTTTCAACCTATTACTGAGCATGAAATCTGCGACATTTGTACGGACGCGAGACAAGCGGTGCGGCGCATGAACATGACGCGGGAGGATAAATGAGCCTTATGAGCTCTGGAACGCGACAGAAAATTAGTTTCGTTGTAAGGGTGGCATCTGCACGATGCGCAAAGCGCGAGAACACGAACGCATGCGGAACGGAGGTACATTAGTCTCGCATCTCGCTACGATTCGCAGAAAAAATGAAAAAAGAAAACGCAAACATTCTGTTTGTGTGTTTTATTACTGCTCTCAAGTTTTATTCGTCTATTCAAGCTACAAATTGCATAAACTACACTTCGTGTCAAATAATTATCGCGGTGTCACGTGCTAGTGCTGGCGACGTCAAAGCACAGTCGTCTACATGGAGGAGCGATGTCACAGCACTACCGTCTACGTAGGGCTACTCCATCGTGTACGTCATCCCCTCATTCTCTGGGCGCGCGCCCGCGAGAAGAAGGGCAGGGAGCGTTCAGCTTGAAAGTTGACCTATTTCCGCGGCGCGTTGCGTTGCAAATGTTGGCAGACGTGATTGTGAACGCCCAGCGTACGCATTCCACTCGTCAGCTCAAAATTGTAAAACCTGGTGAGGGGCCCTCTAAAATTTCCACTTCTTTCCTGCATGCATAGCGAGGGTCTCGTTCTGGCAGACTGGATGCCTTCAGGTAGTATGCGAGGGAATATTGTTCAGCTGCCACCTCGTAGTAAGATCATGTGCTACGTGACGCCAACAGGCAGAAAAATACTGTTCCACACTCGACGTCATGGACTCATGGCTACTAGCGGTGCTGACTAACACTCCCAGGTTTAAATGCACATATAAAGTGGACGGAGGGATGACCGCCGCCGTAGCTCAGTTGGTAGAGCATCGGACGCGTTATTCGAAGGTCGCAGGTTCGGTCCCTGAGAGCGGCAATTTATCTTTTGATCCACTTTTCATTCTTCACATTTACATTATAATTACCACTAATAACATCCCCTATACTTTCCCCGCGGCATCATTTTTTGTTAGTTCTCATTCATTTGAAACTAAGGCAGTATTGTTTCCATCGCGGAGAAAGCCGAGATGGTGCCTTGTTCAGCTAAATCACGTAGAGCTACAGCTAGTTCATCAATGAAGAAATGCGGAATTTCTGCTGGAGAACACATGTCAGTAGAACATGTCAGCCATACGATATGAATAAAATCTTTGTTTCAACGTAAAATTTCTTAAGACTGGCGTACGCCTATCAACGAGCTTTATAGCACGCGATTAACCAGTTAAAAGAACATTAAGTCCGTTTGAGCTTCGCCTTGAAGAGGAGAAAGCGCAATCGAGCCCCGTTCGCATCGCCTTCTGAATTGCCAGCCTCGCTTACCTTCTCGGCGCTCACCACGACCCTGCCGGAAAGAAAAGTACGTCTGTACTGGTAATATTTACTGTTTAAAACTATCCTGCAATGCCTACTGTAAGTACAGCATGCAAAATGCCCTCTATATAAGCCATAAGTCTTTCTTTTGCGATCCTTAAGCCAACAAGCGCGAATGCGCGGCTGCACACTTTGTTGATATTGTTGCTGATAATGATGATTACTCATGCCTGTGCACTTGGGAATTGGTCGGTTTTTAAGGCAACAAACTTAATGTGCAATTCAAATGTCTGACGCTGGTGCGATTCTACGCTTCTGCCACGCAATATTACATGTGTTAAGGGGGGCTCCTGGCACTACATTATTATAGTTGTCTTTTTCGAAACAGTTTCGAGCACCGGCGTGGCTGAATTGTAGAACCCCTGTTTTCCATGCAGAAGTCCTGGGTTCGATTTCCGCTCGAGCCGAATATTCATATTGTTTATTTATTTGCATCTATCTCGAATTTTCGCCCTCGGGCAACGCTTATTTTTCGCTCATGACGAACGACGTCAACACCAGCGCCGACACCGGATTTTCTGCAAAACGGGCTCTTTAACGCTGTCGCGTTAGAACAGATCGCTCTTTTGTGGAATACCTAGCCACCAATGAAATCATGCGCTCCTCCAAAAACGTGTGGTTGGTGTAATAACTACAGTATCATGCCTCGTTCACATCAGTGACGCCTCTGATAAGACAAGTACTCACTTTTTCAAAGCAAGATTGTGGTTCATTGGTGAATAATAATAATAATGATAATAATAATAATAATAATAATAATAATAATAATAATAATAATAATAATAATAATAATAATAATAATAATAAGAAGAAGAAGAAGAAGAAGAAGAAGAAATCATTTATTTAATGTGCCCGGGAACAACCATAAAGGCCTTAGTGCAGGCGCATGCAGAAATAAAAAAAAAATTACACAATACATACAGCCTTCAGAAAAAGACATCAAATAAAAAGAGCGAAAACGCAGAGACAAAAATAAATCAACGCAAAGGGGGAACATAAAAAAGGCAACACGAGAATCATCGAATGGGAGTGAAAAAATAATGTGGAATATACACAACTATGCAGAAGGCTCCCTGAAAGACGGAAAAGGGGAAAATTTGTATAATGTGCAAAACTATGTTAAGACAGCGCAAAGCTCGGATCAAATCAATGACTGTGGACAATGAAAAACATCAAAATCAAGAAAGTTGGCATTATAGAGACTTCGTATTCTCTGAACGGTAGAGTGTTGGAAGAAGCTGGCAGGTACATGAAATGTTCGATTCTCCCTGGTTAACTTACAAGGAATTCGAAAATTAATGCAACTGAGAAGTAAAGGGCAGGATATCATACCGTGAACTAGCTTGTAAAGAAATAACAGGTCAGCGCGATTTCGTTGGCAGTAAAGTGATGGCAATGATAATAATCCAGCAGTGTTAGAACAAGATCCAGAGTCATTTCTAGCAAAACGATGGTTGTAAATGCTTGGGAATTTTTTCTGGACTCGCTCAATGGCGTTACTGCTGGATTTAGCAATTCTATTCCAGATCACACATGCATACTCAAGTTGAGGAAGGCACATTGCAGTGTATAATTTGTGGAAGGCTGTAGGAGAACTGAATTCTCGAGAGATTCTGCAAACACAGCCGAGAGAACGATGGCCGTGCATGGCAGCACGTTTAGTGTGAGGAGAAAAATTTAACGTGCTATCAAAAACAACACCAAGATCACTGATCTCATAAACCTTACATAACGAAACGGTATTCAGACAGAGCATGGAAAAGACATGATAGATGTTTTGCGCGATATACTCGTGAATTTGGTCTTTGAAGTATTCAGGGGAAGGTTGGAGAACACATAATAATAATAATAATAATAATAATAATAATAATAATAATAATAATAATAATAATAATAATAATAATAATAATAATAATAATAATAATAATAATAATAATAATAATAATAAGTGGGTGACCCTCTCCAGTGACATCGCGGGTCTGTGTCTACCGCGCATTGCCCGAGGGCGCCGCTCGCTCGCTCTCAAGGTCAATTGATTTGAGCCGTTGATCAAGCTACCGGCCAGCCCCTACGCCAGCGTTCAATAAACACCTTTACAACAACAACAACAGCAGTAATAATAATAAGTTATAAGGATAATACATTATTATTATTATTATTATTATTATTATTATTATTATTATTATTATTATTATTATTATTATTATTATTATTATTATTATTATTATTTTCTCAACTGCAAATTTTCTTTTAAAAAATGAGCACTTGTCTTATTAGAGTCGTCACGAATGGGAACAAGGCATGGTATACTATAGATATTGCACCAACCAAGCGTTTTTGGAGCCACTTGTGATTTCATTGGTGGCTAAGTATTCCACAAAAGAGCGATCTGTTTTAACTTGATCGCGTTAAACAGCTCGTTTTGCAGAGAATCCGGTGTCGGAGCTGGTGTCGGCGTCTTTTGTTGTGAGCCAAAAATAAGCATTGCCTGTGGGCAAAAATAAACAATATGAACATTCGGCTCATACGGAAGTTGAACCCAGGACTTCTGCATGGAAAACAGGTTTTCTACAACATAGACATGACTGTGCTTGAAACTGTTTCGAAAAGAAAAACCTATAATAATGTCATGTAGTGTGAGGGGCCCCCCTTAACACATGTAATATTCCGTGGCAGAAGCGTAGAATAGCACCAGCGTCACACATCTGAATTGCACAATGAGTGGTTGCTTTAAATACTTATCAATAAGCGCGCCATGCAAGTATTAAATAGGTACAGGTGAGTGACCTTTTAAGAAACATTACCATATAAAAATGTAAGCACGCTGTTCTTGAGCAGGACGAGCAAAGAAACAATGACACAAGTAGCGGCAAGGAAACCAGACGAGCGCTAACTTCAAACTAGCTTGTACGCGTTCCTCGTTCTAAATAAAATGGGCCGAAATAGCCGGGTCACAAACCAAGACCTGACGCCATTGTGCAGACCGCAGATCCAGCGAAACAAAGAGGTGGTTTTACGGTCGTGTACATCCAAATATTATCAAGTGTTTTACGCCCCAAAAGCACGTTATGATTATGAAGGACGCCATTGTGGAGGACTCCGGAAATTTCGACCAGCTGATGTTCTTTAACGTGCACTGACATCGCACAGTATGCAGTATATCTAGCATTTCACCTCTATTGAAATGCGACCGCCGCTTCCGGGATCGAACACGCGGCTTTCGGGTCAGAACCCGAGCACTGTAATCGCTATACCACCGCGGTGGTCGGATACCTGAATATAATTGGTTTCATTACGCTTTCACGAACAGTTAGCAAAGAGGCGCCGACGAGCTGTATAGCATGTCAGGTGCATAATGAAATACGTTATTTCGGACGTCTTTTATTATGTGCTCTAGAAACGTAAAGAGCGTTGTTTAAATGAAAGCGCCGTATTTAGAATGTTTAAAAAACAGAAGGTCATTGAGCAATCTCGTCCCTGTAATCAATCTCGGCCTTTATTTTAGCTCCTTTTTGAGCCCTGAAAAAGATTGTCACTGGCAGCGAATATCGCACGGCCTGTTTCCTTCACTCTATAGCGCAAAAAAAAAAAAAGACCATTTGTAAAGTGACGCCAACAAACATTAGGGACGTCGAGTCTCTGCATATCCTCAAACCGTCATTACCATATCGTAGGCTGGTATTATTGTCTTGAAATTAGCTTTCTAAGATCACGAAAACGGCAGCGACAAAAGGACGTCCTTAGTTTCTAAAGAAACCCGTGGGGACCGACAACAATACAATCGGACCAAATATGTTGAAAATGACAACAGGCAGCACGCCTTTTCAAGCAAAGACAAGTGACTTGTGTGCACGCATTCGTTGCCATATAACTGCCGATTCACGATCGAGCAGCCAGCCGACCGCTCGTCGTACGCCTTGCGCTTATCAGTCCGCGATCACGGTTCGCTCTCGGTGGCGATAGTCGATATCGTGCTGCCTTTTTTTCATGTATATTGTCGTTGTGTCTGCCGCGCGGCATGCGTCATCGCGCCAATTTTGAAAGTTGAAGGTCCGTACGCCACGTGGTGTGAAAAACGGTGAACTAAAAGCGATGTCCCGAATTCCTGGGTATGTTATGAGCTGCTCACAGATAGCATAACATATATACGAACGTGATGTTTATGACGACTGAAACTAATTCAAGCCATTGTGGCAGCGTGCATTCGCTCGTCGTCGCATGCTGTTTCATAGCCTTGAGCGTGCTGTAAATAAAGGTCATGAAACCGGTGAAAATCACAACACGTCACAGATATTCATGCATAGCTATGTACGCAGTTATTGCTTGTTGTAGCATAACAAATACACGACACAGGCAATACATACCGTCCCTGCGGTTCCTGACGAGCAGGCTTGCCGTGCGAGTCTGAGGGGGGCAGCGACAATCCCGAGGCAGATGCTCGCTGTTGCTGCGGATATACCGCCAGAAATAGCAACAGTGGAACTGCCGCGAGCACAAACGACTGTCCGGTCCTTCGGAGCTTGCGCGAGGCCAAGTGCAGTCCACATATGTCACTCGTCATCATCGATAACATTCATAATACCACGGCACCAAAATGAGGGTGAGGAAATATGGCAGTTTCAGTCGATAATGCTTGAAGCAGACAGCCGAATTCTTTAGGCCTTCTGCCAACGCACAAGGGCATAACAAGTCTTCGGAAAAACACTAAAAGAGTGTTCTAGTCATTGCGAAAATATGTGTGGTTGTTTCGGTAGGTTAGGTAGATGCAAGGGTCCCAGCTTATGATAGACAAGATTCTCAATTCTCTTTCTTTTTTTGTAATTTTTAGAAACGCTGTTGTCGGCGAATGTATTAATTTCAAGTGTGGACGGTGCTTCGTTCAAAAGTACCTTAGAAGGGAGAAGTTACCGTAAGACCCTAAATTATTTGTTTTGTCAGTGTGTTCCTGATGAGAAAAGCCACTCTACGGGTGCAAATCCTACAGCAATGGCTAAACACAATACGTTTAAAAACGTATCCTAATTATAATATTACGGTACATCACCACAAATTAATCTACTCCCGACAAAAAGAAGGCTATTAACTGCGGCAGAGAGACCAGCTGGCTTCGCTAGGCGTCTGATGCTATTGTCTGTGACTGTAGTTTTGTCACTAAGGTTGCCGCTATGCACAAACTTTTTTACGTGAAAATAAGAGATGATGTGTTTTAAAGTGTGATTTAAAATTATTCAAACTGTAAATATAGACATGCACTGATATCTTCAAGAACTTGGCTTGTGCCTGGTTTTACAGTTCATATGATGTTTAGCCTTCACGAAACAAAAATGTAGCAAGCTAAATATCAGACATCCACACTCATATCAACGAAAGTTATTCCGTCTTTACAAAAACACTGCACTCAAACAGCAGAACTTTCCCATTAGGGTCCCAGGCATTCAACAATGTCAGTGCGAAAATGCTGTAAGCAATTTCCCATTGGTTAAAAGGTTCATCCGCACAGTACGCTGCTTTAGTAATGTTGAGAGTGGGCCCGTTGCTCGCAGCGTTGAGAGCTATGCTTCACTCAGCGTGCTACGAGGCACCCCTGCCTAATAAATCCAAAAAAAGCTTATCATCGAGTTGCCATCATCTTTTGACCTGAATCACACCATAATCACCAAAAGGGATGCATGGACGTGTAATTCACAAATGTTGGCATTGCCGGTCTGGAGCGGTGACAGCACGTGTCCGAGAACAAAAGTCAACAATATGCAAAACAGTCTCTTCGTTCACCTTTTTAGCAGCAGTCGAAGTCTTGAGAGCGCAGTTGCACGTGCAGGCAGGTTACGGATTACCGCGCGACGTGAAACATTCTAGTCTCACCCTGCGAGGTGCGGTGGCATTTCGCCCTTCGAGCACGAACGCAAAACGGGAGCAGCAGTGCGGGAGTGGATGAGGGAGCGCCTCGCTCTGGGAGTCTCGGAAGGCTAAGTCAAGAAGAGGAGGGAGAAAACCGGCGCTCTCTTACTCTCTAACTTCCTCCCTGAACGACTCCCTCTCGCCTTAGCTGCTGGCAATGCCGGGTCACCGTATCCCGCTTTGGGGATCTTTCCTCTCGCCCTCATAAGGCAGATGAGGTGAAGGAGAGAATGAGATCGAGCGGGCAGTCAAAGGGACACGAAGAGTGCGGAGCATGCGCACTGAGGCGAGAAGCAAGCAGCCCCTATTCGCCGCTGCCAAGTAGCCCGAGACTCCTTCCTGAAGGTTCCCATTTCCCACTTTTCTCTCCACTCCCCACGTGGTAGCTAGTCAGCGGGCTCATTTTACCGGCTGCTTGCCGCCACTCTGATGCGCATCTCTTTTCTGCCTCATTTTCTTATCGTAAATATTTGGTGAATTGTGTAAGAAAAAAGCGCGAGGCGGAAAAAAAAATTGCCGGCAGGACTTGCGTGTGTACAATTTAATTTCGGCAGCAATATTCAGTGTATACTGAACTTTCTATATTTCTTGAGAAGTTGCCGTGGCGCAACAGTAGTTACGGTGTTCGGCTGCTGATGCGAAGGTCGCGGGTCTGATCCCGGCCGTTGTGGTCGCATTTCAATGGAGGCGAAATGCTAGAGACCAATGTACTTATATTTAGGCGCAAGTTAAAGAACGAGAGGTGGTCGAAATTTCGGGAACAGGGGGGGGGGGGGGGGCTACACTACGGCGTGCCCCATAATTATATGGTGGTTTTGGCAAGTAAAGCCGCACATATTAACCCTTAAACGCCCGTAGGGAACATATTTCCCACAAAGTTTAAACGCCTCTGTGTCCAATACTCACAGGTCCTGCACTCAGAGACGGTTGCTACATCTGAAGTGGTGCTTGAAAATCAACTGGACAAAATTTTAGTGACTCCAACGCAAGCACCTACGAGGTGCCTCAGTTTCTGTTGGCGCCACCGACACTTTTCTCTCTGAGTGGGTGTTCGTCGCCCGAGTTCTCACCAGCTGTGATAATTCGCGGATGCATGTATTTGACGCAGTGAGAGAGGTCCGTAAATGACTTTATTGAATGCCTCAAGTGCAGCGCTATTATCTGGTCCACATTTACATTCTAATTTAACGAGGGACTAAAGTTATTGACATTTGAAATGTAATTGTGCGGTGGGAATATACTTCCCTACGGGCCTTGCACGATGCCACTCCACAGGATACGATTTTCTCTTTCTCTAAAATAAAACGCGCTCGACAGTTGAAGAAGCACTATATTTGCATTTTTCTTTGCCTGATGATGTAAACAACTTTTGTGACAGCGTGGAAGATGATAATGAGGACGAACCACTGTGCATAATTGCACGCTCGAATGGTAATGCAATACACATTGACCACACGACTGCAAAGCAAGACGTTGGCGCCTGGGACAACTTTTGAAGGGATACTGTTTAAAATAAAAGGAAGCAACGCACGTGCCCTGAAGGCCTTCGAAGGTGACCAAAAAACTTTGGGTATGCCAGACCAAGTGCCGCTTTCACATGTACTACATTTTCTTGAGGACGATGAACCTTTAAACGTTGCTGTTGTCGTTCAAAGGGGCCCTGCAACACTTTTTCAAGTAGCCTTGGAATGGATTCACAAAAGGAGCTTATTGCCTCACGAATTCACGCCGCAAAAATTTTTAGAATCCGTCCAGTACGAGCGGAGTTACAAAGATTTGTCGCACGCTGCAACTGCATTGTCTCTTCTCTCGTCCCGATGAAAGCGCTGGAAGCTAAGCAGGGAGGGATGGCACGGGGAAAGAAAATACGTCACGCGCACCTCGTGACCTTGAGCACTTGTTCTCTTGTTTTTCTCTTCGAATACGCGGTTTTGCAGTGCGATAGCGCGCGCACGCATGGACAAGTCGCGGCCTCCCGCGCCGGCCCTAGTAACGACCGAGCGCACCATGCTGATACACAGCCATTGTCACAGCCATTGTATCAGCCAATGGCTGATACAATGGCTGTGACGAGTGATTTTTGAGTTTGTAACGTCATTTGTCGAGAGAAGAAAAAAAGTCACAGTTTCACCGCAAGGGTGAAGCAATGAATGCGATAGCAACGAATTGTAATGTTATACGAAGTGAGGCTGGCAGCTAAGTCTTTTGGATTCGATCTCACGCAACTCTACAAAACGCTTGTTTAAGAGAATTCTCTTCGCGTTGAGAGCGCAGCACGTAGAAGGGTACACCGGCCGCCCGCTGTCGGCTGCCGAGATGGGGAGATAAGGTGCGCGCCCGCGACGACCGCGGTCGTAAAATTGAAGGTCGCTCGAGGGACCCCCCACCACCCCTCGCGTCTTTTCACGCTCGCGAACGACGGGCGGGGCCGGTTGAACAATTGGGGGGGATCTTATCGCATGCGCCTCGGAGCGACGGAGATGCCGGCTCGTTTGATCGCCGCTTCAGCCGCGTTCACCACTCCCGCTCGCCCGCTATTACCCGCTGGTAGAACGTACGATGCGCAAGGGGTTCTTATCAATTTGGACTTCATACGTGACATGACGGCGACGGCGACGGCAAAAACCCGTCGAGACTGTCCATATAATTGCTATCGCAATAAAAGCAATTTTTAGCTGACTGTGAGAATTTATTGTGAATTCCAGGCCGCGTGTTGCGCTGTAATATTTGGCTCACATGTTCTCGAGAGCCTCGACTACCGATCGGCAGCGTTTTCTGACCATGCTCAAAAAGTGTTGCAGGGCCCCTTTAAGGGAACAAAATCAGAAGAGGTCGAAGATTGTTTGCTCTTCGTACAATGTTCACGCACATGCCGTACCATGCTTTCAAAAGTTCCCCTACAGGTACTGTTCTACCAAAGGCCCATAGGGAAGTATATTCCCACCCTAATAATTTTAATTTAGCGGTGTATAACGCGACTTTTGACGTTGCATTATGTTCGTTGGATAAGAAATAGCGTTTTCAAAGAATCTTGCATCAGTATTTACAATAGATACCTTATGGGCGTTTAAGGGTTAATAGATAGGACAAAAACGACCAATGTAAACAAGCGTACGGGATCATTTAATATAATTGTGATGCATTTATATATTATAATGCATATGAGGTAGTCGTGGGGCCTAGAGGAAAATAAACCACATACACGACTTCATCACACTAAACAAGACCACCGAAAACTATCAATGCTATATGTCCATGCCAATGTCTAACTTTACGCGTCATACCGAAGCAACCGCAAGAGAAAGATTACATGGGCACCCCGGAAAATCACATAATGTACGCATGTCCAATGAAGCGAACAGTTTTATCAAGTGATACTTCGGAAAAGGTTATTCCACTATTCTTACGAGCGCGTAAGTGTAGTAATATGTGTTAACAACAAATCAGCTTATACGCTTCTTCGAATCTGCAATAGTTCGAAGGAACTAATTCAAGAGGCACTATTTCGAAAATGAAGCCTTCCTGCAAAAACCTCATTGATCGATTATTCTAACCAGTTTGTCTTTTTCGTTCGTTTATTTGCTTCGGAATTCATGCGATCACTCGTATCGAGGTATGTATCACCTGTCACGAAAGTAAACGTAATATTCAAAGTGTTTTTCTTTCGCTGTTGAGTTTTTTTATAGAAGTGGTGATAAGTGAAAAATTCCTTGTCTTTCTATTCGTAGCAACAAGCCTTTTGTGTTCACATAAGCTTTCCTTTGCATTATCTTCGCGGATGTGTTTCTATCATAACCCTATCGAAAAATGTCAAGGACACGTATGGCACATATCCAATAATTTTGTATGATCATACGCGAACACATATGATTTATATGTGTTCATACGAGATTATTGGATACGGGGCACATGTGTCACATGAGAATTTTTCATAGGGAAAAAATTGTCCACAGCCGTCTGACACTGTCTTCGTGTTCTTTAACTGCCAGTGGTGTTCTAGAAACCGTTGAATATTATTCCTGAAGTAAATGGTAGGCATTCTAATTTCGCTCTTATCTGAGTTTTAATCTTTTCTAGCCGCACATGATCATTCAGAGAACTTTAAGAACATTTCAGGAAAAGCTGCCGGCGAACCCTTCTCGATAAAACACATTGGCAGGCTTCTGTATCGCTGTTTATTCTATTCATCATCGATCGTCCCGCTCCTTTCAAAGCTGCAGCATTGCTGTACACGCAGAATAAATGCCAAAAACCGGAAGCAAGCCGTCGGTGGATGCGTTTTTCATCCGCTGGAGTTTGCCTAAGGGCGTGACGTGCGTGTGCTCAAGGCGATTGGTTTTATAAGCTTTTTGTTCAACGAAAGGTCCCATGGTCCTTTACTGGGCCGGCCGGCGTTTGCTGCGGGAAGGAATATTGAGCCTCACGTCGAGAAAGTCTCGTTTTTTTTTCAATATTAGAATTCCTAGAGTTATTACTTTCCTGCGCCAACGGTATTTTCATCTTATTTTGAATTTGCATTCTCTTCCATACGGTGGCGCACAATCGTATTGAAAGATATTATGGATCACCAGAAGCCACGCAATCATTGAGAAATTCTTGATAACTGAACACGGAAAGAAAACAATCGGCATACAAGCAGGATAGCCAGCGGAAACGCACAGCTGACACAAAAAAAGGTGAAGAATGAACCAGATTCATCTGACGGTACCGGTGCTGTTAGTTCATGATGGTGCATTCAGTCATTGTGTCCTAGCCTCAATGTGTTTTCTAGACATGTAGCGCGACACCATATCCACGTGTCACCAAAGTGTTGCGACTGGGAATCTGTTTACGTGCACGCCGAAGCCACCACGAAGGGTTGCGAGACCTCAGAGCGTAGGGCCCTATTTTGAGGGCGCTTTAAAAAAACAGTATTTAAAATATAATGAGTAGGATGTTTACAGAGTCATCTTGAAGTCTCGACTGCCGACGCAGAGTCTCCTTTTCGGTCCTTCAATACTCTGGCTTCCCTCCTCTGTTGGCGGTGACACATTAAAGGAAGGCAAGGAGGGCCGTAGTCCTGGTATGCCACAATCCAATCGGCATGGTAGGGCAGCATGTTTGGCACCCTTCTTAACTCGTACCAGCCTCTGTGTCATCGCTCCGTCTTTCTCCTCCAAAGCTTCCTGGTTACCACGTAGATTTTAAGGACGAAGATCCCGATAAAGACCAGAAAGGGCAGCCAGGCAACGTAGCCGTAGGGTCGAAGGAAAGGGTGGGAGAACGTCCCAGGGACGTTCATGCGCGGGCACAGTCTCCGAAGATGGACACCTGTGGCGGTCGTTCTCCCTGCTTCGTTTCGGGAAATGCAAGGCCGGATCATGACAACAGTTACGTTCCATCGCCCAATTTAGTACATTTCAGGGCAACGCAGCAGCGCATCTAAAGCACGCCGTGCTCATGTCCGTTCGGACATGTGTGGGATTGGGTTCTTGTTTGAGATGTTTATTGCTGACGAAGAGATAGAGAAAAAAATCCAAGGAAAAGAAAGCTACATGTTTAATTAGATGAATTTTAGAATGTCTATGATACGTTAGTTGTAGCGGAAAATCCTGTAGCAAGAATTGAATATACGGGTAAAAATAGAGTAGTGTGGCACAAAATTGAATGGTTTCGATGATATCTAGGTATCTTTCAATGCGGCCTATAAGACTCTTATGGAAGGTGTTGTTATGCGTTCGAATGTCCCGGGAACCTACAGGCCTTATGTCTGGATATTGGAATTTTACCAGGTTGCCTCACAACATGTCACCTATTTGGACTGGTGAGTTGCTTTTGATAACTAGTTTTGCGCATATATCAGATTTTTTCTGCAATCTCCCATTCAGTTAATGAATGGTGCAGTGCTTGCCGCGCAGTCAAGGCACGAAGTGTAAATGTCCAGTGCAGTGCAGTGCAGTGCAGTGTCAGTGCATGCAATTTCGCTTTAAAAAATTTATCCCATGAATAAAGAAGAACTGAGAGTCTGGGAATAGTCAGCTAACATCCAGTTCAAGATCACCGTGACTTGAATATTTAAAATCGTGCGTGCCTTTCAACTCATGCGAATATAAATAATAGCAAAAGATTTGAATAGTATTCGCAGCGACTCTAACCAATTGCTTACGTTTCCTAGAAGATTAGTTGAATAGATGTTAACGTGAATGCTAGAATCCATGGCCCTTGACTGAACTGTGAACGGTGGGCCTACAACACGTTTCGCGATGTATTGTTTCAAATGTCAATTTAGAGCCTCAATCCTGAGTATCTGCTTGCGGCTGTCGCGAATATATTTGGTAAAGAAGACAAACATATTGCCTCGCTGTTGCTCAAATAATGCAAGCAGTTTGCAGCCACGAGAAGCAAGTAACGCATAAATAGCAGCGTTTCATGACATATAGGAGAGCTAGTTTACAACAAACTCATTGCATGCACAACAATCTTCTAGCCAGGAACTAAGCAAGGTTTGCGAAGAGTAAGTGTGGTGGCTGGAAAACTGAAATTAACTGTTGTTGTGATAATTAGCGACAACACGAAGCTAAGTAAAGTGAAATTGAAGGAGCTCAGTTGACATTTTTTTTTACGTTTACCACTTGCACTTTCCTGCTAAAAATGGAATTAAACTTAATATTATAAAAACAGAATATTTCGCAATGACATGAAAACTGTACTTCATTTCATGGCCCAAAGTGAGTGGCTGCTATAATAGAAACTTTTCATCGTCGTGTTTTTGTGATTCAGTCGACATAAATAATGTTTGCATAAATACTACATTTACTGTCCTCGAAACTTATGCTGAGCATGGCTTGGAAACTGTAAGCTGGCCAAATAGGCACGGTCTTGACTGCTGTTTTTCAGTGTCTACTGCTGGAACCAGCTTTCGTTCTGATGTTCTGCTAACATATGCCGAGATAGATGCAGAGACTGACCATATATGCAAGTGGGTTGAACGCATGAATTGGTGGCGTCCTATTAAATTCTTGTTCTGCAAAAAGTACTCGAACGGATCACTGATCCCGAAATATAGTATGTGCATAGCTTCGAAAGTGACGCTGGGAATTTTGTTTACTTAAGGGAACGTTGACGTGGCAGTGTTTCTAATGCGCGAACTTGCGGCAATACCTATAGGGACGACATGACGCACCGATTGTATTGAACGCTTCGAGGCCTAATGGGGAAATCCAAACGACAACAATCTCCAAGAGCTAGGAAATTAGTTTGTTACCGCTCTTTCAGCTTTGTACTTTCCTCGGGAAAGCTATCTAGTTGAGCGGTCATCATCTACTCCGTACTAGGTGCAAATGAAGGAGAATTGCTTGGTACGTAGCCACAATGTTTCCAGATGCCAGTCTCCATATTTCTTTTTTTGTGCGTTTTGTTTTTCAGAGCAAAATTATCCTTTCTGGATATATTTCACCCCCTTTGAGTGAATGAAAAGTTTGCTAACTAACAAAAGTACACGGAACAAACAAGAATAAAATTCGTATTCCTACGTATACGTACATCGAATATCATGTTTAAGAAAATCCACGCATGATCTTCTTCAGGAGTTTCTTAAGTAATGCGAGAGCGTAGAGTTCGATGTGGGAAACTTCAAAACTTCAGTGTTGTGGCTTCCCCTGAAGGTTTCTTTCTGGAGGAAACGACAAGGCATAACTTTTTTAGATGTGAAGCATCTTATGGCGAAGCTTAATCCTGTGGTGGTGGTGGTGGTGGTGTGCCGCGGGGCCTCACTTACTGCGCATGCGCGAACCCCTTAAAAGAAAAAGAACCTCCTCTCCCCCTCTTTCTCCTCATCCCTCCCTCCCCGCGGCAACCACACCCTCACTGTGCATGCGCCTCCTCTCCTCTCTCTCCTCCTACGCTCCCCCTCTCTCCTCCCCTAGGCATCCCTGCCCGCGGCGTCCACACTCCCACTGCGCATGCGCGTCCCCCTCTCTCTCCCTCTCCTACGCTCCCCCCCCTCTCTCCTCTAGGCATCCCTGCCCGCGGCGTCCACACTCCCACTGCGCATGCGCGTCCCCCCCCTCTCTCTCCTCTCCTACGCTCCCCCCTTCTCTGCCTCGCGACGCCGACGCAGGCAGCGTCTGCTAGCGAGTTTCTTGGTTGAAAAAAAGCGACTGCTCGCGCTGCACAACCGTTCACTGGCCACCCCGTATATATGGCAATGGATCTTGACCTGCAAGGTGGTGCCGCTGGGAGATTTCTCCTGTGTGTAGTTGAAGAATAAAAAAATTCGCAGCGTGCGCGTTAACTTAAAGCGGACTGCGGGTCTCTGTGTCCAATCGGAGTCTTCCGTATCTCATTGCCCATTAGCAGCGATTGGCATGTTCCAGTAGGAAACACCGCTTCATCACTGCGTGCTTTGCGCCTCCCCCGTTTTTCTCTCCCTGCGCAACGCTGCGATGAGCGCCAGCGTCAACGCCGCCGCCAGTGTAAGCGTTAGCGCCCGCTGCTTCACATCTACACATGGTTCCCTATAGCGGGAGATGGTGTAATTTTTTTTGCTAGCTTTTGTCCAGCGCATTCGAACGGCCCACCAAAGGTCCGTGCCGCAATTACGAAACGCGCATTCGCCGATTAGAGCTTTTCGTAAAGTCACAATTATTTTTAAGTGCACTGCACTTTAGGGGCCAGAGGGCTGTCGTTTGTTGTCATATGCTGTCATCGCTTGGCTTTTCGCAGGCCAAACCACGTACAGTATATCCATCCGTAGCATACTGAGTGCGCGCTCGCGTCCAGGAGAAGTCTTCCTCCTGTTATTCTTTGCGCGCTGTGACCATGATATTAAGTTCAGAGCACTTTAGGAGCCCTCGGACTTTTGGTATGCCGTCGTCGCTTGGCGTAACGCAGGAAAAAACCCACGTATAAGAACAGGAAAAAAGAGGAAGCAAGCGAGAAATAGAAAGAGAAAAGAAGGGAAAAATAAGAAGGGAAATAGAGATAAATGGAAATAAAGCCAGAAAAGAAAGACAGAAAAAAACTGGTAAAGGGACAAAAAACAATAAAGAGAAGGACAGAAAGAGAAAACCGAAAAAAAAAAACAAAGAAGGCTGCCCAGCTCCGCACTTCCTTCAAACTTGGCACCACAAAGGCGAAACTGCCTTAATCTTTACAGGCTGAATTCCTATCGGTGACCGACTGACATAATTACGCGACTTGCGACCGAGGAGCTGATCTCGCCGACCGATGTTCACACCAGCGTCAGCAACGAGCCATTCGTCACAACCACGATCTATTCTTTTTACGTGCGTTTCGCCGCTGGCAGAACAATGGCCTAGTAAAATAACCTGCGGCGGTATTGGAACTGCTACTACGACGCCTTGTTCGAACCTACGGCACTGACTGTTTCATGGTGCCACACAGAAAAGCTTGGGGAGCCCATTTCAAGTAACTTACCTAAACGGCCGCTTTTAGGCCAAAGCGAAACCATCAGTGACAGTCGCTTCACGAATGCATCATTTTGGGCAAGTAAGTACAGCGCTCGCGCGTACGTGTCCTCTCTATTGCGAGTGTCTGTTTGCGCGGGTATTCCCGTTGCTTTACGACCAACTTGTGAAGAATGAATGCACCTTGTGGGTCGAAAAGCTCTCTCAATGCATGTGTGCTGCATGTCGCTGCGTATTTCCAAGAGGGTGAGGCCGTCCCTGTGAGACTAAATTGAACTATGTCAAACTAGTGTTCCCCTATGTGATCCCGCAAAGGGCCTATTAGCTCATAGCCTTGCAAGTGTTAGTCGGACCGCTATTCGCCGAGCCATTGCACGTGGTGCAAAACGTTTTCACAAGTTCAACTGTATTGCTGCGAAGCCAGTTTTACGAGCGCTGACTCGTCGACTCGTCGCGGACTCGTCATTTCCGACAGTGTCATCGATATTGCGATCAGCTGACGCTATTCCTGTAAGTTATGCCCTATCGTATTTTGCTCATTACCAAGAAAGACAACTTTATTTAGCTGTGTGTGAATATACCCCTCTACAAGTACAGTAAGGAAGGCCATTTTTTACACCCCAACAGGGATATTAAAAGAACACATGTTGATCGCGGAATGCATAATATTGTTACACGGCGGGAATGCATCAGAAAGGCGATGAAGACGACGAATGTGATAGCGTTCGCGTTGTCGCTGTTCCGCCATCTTGGCTGCAGCTGCGTCTACCTCCCCCTGTATATTTTGTAAATATATTTCTTCCTTTTATACTCTCACCCCCCGTGACATTTGGTGGAGGTGCGGGGTAACATCGCGATATAACGGAGCTCCGCAGCGGCCGACGCTTGGCTTTTTCCACGATGGCAGACGAGAGGCCCGCTCCCGCCGAGGCGACCACAACAACGGTTGCGACCACAACAACGGTTGTCCTCCCTCAGGTAAAAGATCATAGCACGTTCTGCGGGACTGACAACGTCGACATCGAAGACTGGTTGCCGTTGTACGAACGTACAAGTAGGAATTACCGCTGGGATGAGACGCTTATGTTGGCAAACATCCTGTTCTATCTTAAAGGAACAGCGAAAGTCTGGTTCGAGAACCACGAAGAAGAAATTGGGAGCTGGGATGCGTGCAAGGAAAGGATGCGGGCAAGGAAAGGATGCGCGCCCTTTTCGGCAAGTCTGCGGGTAGAAGGGCAGCGGCCAAGAAGGAGTTGGCATCTCGTGCGCAAACGTCGACAGAATCATACCTGACGTATATACAGGACGTGCTTGCCCTTTGCCGAAAAGCAGATAATGGCATGGATGAAACCGAAAAAGTGGCGCACATATTAAAGGGCATAGCAGATGATGCCTTCAATCTTCTCATGTGCAAAAACTGTGACACTGTGGATGCCATCATAAAGGAGTGCCAGCGTTTTGAGGCCGCAAAAAGTCGACGTATCGCTTACCATTTCGCTCGACTTCCCAACACAGCAGCAACATGGTCGTGAGAAGACGTACCTGGCCCCCAGGCACCGCTAACTGCAGAGCAAGTGACAAAGATAGTTCGACGTGAACTTGAAGCTATGTCACCTGCTTCTATGTGCTCCCGTGCCTGTGACTCTAGCTCTCAGATGATACCACTGGTGCATGCTATCGTGCACAAGGAGCTTTCCAACGCTGGTCTGGATTCTGTGTGCGCCACAGCTCCCTCTCGACCGATCGACCGCCGTCGACCACCACCTCCACATGCCCAAGGTCAGAGCCTTCCAGTGCGCTCTCGCAATCCAGCCGAGTGGAGGACTCCTGATGACCGTCCCATTTGCTTTAACTGCCATCGCATTGGGCACGTGGCCCGCTATTGCAACAGCCGATGGTATTGGCATCAGGCATCCTATGGATACAACCGTCACGCAGCGACTGACCATGGACGCTTCCAACCTTACCACGAATCACCACAGGCCACCAGTGAAGACGTTTCTTCCATGTCCACATCGTCGTCGTTCGCCATCCCCGCATGGGCATCAGTCTCGTTCGCCGCTGTCCCGTCGCCCATCATCACTCTCGCCCCAATTTCACCGTCCAACGTCGCCGACTGACCGCTTGCCTCGGAAAAACTAGACGATGCAGCTTCCGGAGGTGACGCTGCATCGACCGCTTGCCTGCCATATCCTCTGACCACACTGCCGACACGACGCAACCTTATTGACGTTAAAGTGGACGACGCACTCGTTGTTGCTCTTGTGGACATAGGCGCCCACTTATCAGTGATGAGCTCAGAGCTTCGTCACCGCCTTAAGAAAGTTCTGACGCCACCCACGGTACCACTCATCCAGGTCGCCGACGGTGGGACGTTTCCCGTGCTTGGGATGTGCTGCGCGCGCATAAGTGTTGCTGACCGCTCCACAACCGTGCTGTTTGCCGTGCTCGAGAAATGCTCCCACGAACTTATCCTCGGCATGGACTTTTTGTCCGCCCACATGAGTGGGGGGGCAGTTGTGATGATGTGGATAGTGGTTCGTGGCCGTGACAGTACGAGGAGGCAGCTGGTGACGATGATTACCGTGTGGCCACAAGCGAGGAGCAGATGATGATGATTGTGGCGGAGAAAGAACACGGACCGCGAGAAAAGAAGGGTCTCGAGAGAACGAACGGAACGGGAGCGGCCGGACATCGGCGACGGCAGTTCGTCGAGTTCCTCGGTGCACCAGCGGCCTGCTGTTCGAGCGGCCTGGTGTGACTGTTCTGGCGGCGCCGAGATCTCGTTCTTGGTTCCTGGGTGCACCAGCGGCCTGCTGTTCGAGCGGCCTGGTGTGACTGTCCAGCATCGCCGAGATCCCGTCCTTGGCTCCTTGGTGCGCCAGCGGCCTGCTGCCCTAGCGGCCTGGTGCGGGTGTCCCGGAGCGACCAGAGGCGATGCCGCAGTTGGAAGCGGCTGGCTAACCACCAGCCAGGCAAGGTAACAACCCGGGGTCAACCGGCTGTTACGACTCCCTGCCGACCTGTCACAACCGGGGCGGACGCGGTGACGAGCCGTCGCGACCTTCGTCGGGCCACGAAGCGACACCGCCGCGACGACAGCCCTGAGGAGGTGAATGTAGGAGTGCGCGGCACGTCGCGAGAGTAGGCGGACGGTTAATTGCCGAACAGTATTTAGGCTGTAAATATTTTGTGTGGTTTCTAGTGTTGTCTATAAATTCGTCTGTGTTTCATGTTTGAAGGCCCTGATTGCTGAGTAATTTTAATGAATGGATCCTGGGCCCACACCTAATCGCGTTTCCATCACAAACTGGCAATCATGTCAGCACATGATTCCGATGCCTGTGTCTTTGCCATATCTGACTTCACTGACATACGCAAGGAACAGCTCAGCGATATGCACTTGCGGTCTATCATGGACCGTCTACGTTTCCACCACCCGGACCCGTCGCTCCATTTGTTCGTGCTGCGTGATGGCATTCTTTACCGACGCAACACCAGTTCCGAGGGGCCGGAGCTACTACTTGTAGTTCCTGCAACACTCCGTTCCGCTGTTCTTGAACAGCTTCACGACGCCCCAACCGCTGGACATCTCGGAGCAACCCGCACGTACGATCGCGTACGGCGTCGATTCTTCTGGCCATGCCTTTACCGTTCAGTGCGTCGATACGTTGCTGCTTGTCAGTCCTGTCAGCGCTCCAAGCACCCTTCCTTGTCGCCAGCCGATCCTCTTCAACCCATCGACATCCCGACCGTCCCCTTCTACCGCGTCGGCCTCGATCTCGTTGGACCATTTCCAACGTCTCTGACTGGGAACAAGTGGATTGCTGTTGCTACTGATTACGCGACACGCTACGCTATAACGCGGGCACTACCGACAAGCTGTGCCACTGACGTCGCGGACTTTTTGCTGCATGACGTTATTCTCCGCCATGGCGCCCCGCGACAGCTGCTGACCGATCGGGGTCGCTCGTTTCTTTCAAAGGTCGTCAACGACATTCTTCGCTCGTGTTCCACCAGCCACAAGCTCACCACTGCCTACCACTCGCAAACAAATGGACTCACCGAGCGCCTCAATCGCACCTTGATCACAATGCTATCCATGTATGTTTCGGCAGACCACCGTGATTGGGATAGCACTTTGCCTTATGTTACGTTCGCGTACAATTCGTCGCGCCACGACACCGCTGGCTTTTCTCCCTTCTATCTGCTGTATGGTCGTCATCCCACGTTACCCTTTGATACTCTTCTACCATCAGCTACGCACAATCTTACAGAGTACGCTCGTGATGCAACTGCTCGGGCTCAAGCGGCCCGCCAGATCGCACCGGATCGTCTCTCTGCCTCGCAACGGTCTCAAAAGGCCCGCTATGACAGCCGTCACAGAGGCGTTTCCTACTCTCCAGGCTCTTTGGTTCTTCTCTGGACACCTTGCCGCCACGTTGGCCTTTCGTCGAAGCTTCTCCCTCGCTACTCCGGGCCTTACAAGGTCTTACGACAGATTACCGAGGTCACGTATGAGATCGCTCCGTTGGACAGTCGTTCGTCCTCGTCTGTACACGCTACTGATATCGTGCACGTCTCTCGCCTCAAACCATACTTCTCCGCACACGATCCTCTACTTTCGTAAGCGCCGAAACGGCGCTACCAGCGGCGGGGGTCATATGTTACACGGCGGGAATGCATCAGAAAGGCGATGAAGACGACGAATGTGATAGCGCTCGCGTTGTCGCTGTTCCGCCATCTTGGCTGCAGCTGCGTCTACCTCCCCCCTGTATATTTTGTAAATATATTTCTTCCTTTTATACTCTCACCCCCGTGACAACATGCATGTAATATATAGCTGGCGGCAGATGTAGAAACATTCAGCGTGGTTGTCAAAGGTCAAAAACTGCGTCTTGGCACCTCGTAAGCTGGAATATTTGCGGTGATGTCAATATTGCATCACAGCGAATAATGCGTGCTAATATTTTCATTGAAGAAAACTACAGTATAACCTGCATATATCGAACTCGGAAGAAAAAAGAAAATAGGTATTAGTTTTGAAGCAAACTTGTGAAGAATTTACCGTACTTTTGGTGCATATTTCCGTGCAATAGTTTGCTTATAGACACTCCTTCACGATGATGTAGTGAAGGCGTCTTCAGAGGAACACACTGTGATTCTTTTTTAGTTTTATTTTTCCATGGTTTGTATGTGATGGCACGGGCAACATACAGTGGTGGGTGATACGCGATAACATACCGTATCGACGTTAACCGCGCTGTAGCCGTCTGATACACAGCTGTGCGTACTCGTCGGGCACCGGAAGCTTCTAGTCTGTCTTGACCCTAGCGTTGGCCTCGATTGTCAATGTCACACTGAGTGTGTTTCTTGGGATGCTGTACGAAGCGGCGTTGTCAGCCTCCTTTGCACTACACTCGACTGCGTTGATTATCTCCTGCTTTTCGGAGAACGGCTAGGTTCTTCCGTTTACATCAGCCGTTGCGTTAAGAAATGGAGCGGAGAAGCGAATGACTTACCCGTGCAATGGGCCGAAGGGTGCTACGGCGAGGTATCACAGAAAAAAGCGCGCTGTGTAAAGTGGTAGTTCGGGAAGAAAGCCAATTTCTTGGGCCATTTCGTACTTCCAGAGGCTCGATATATCAAATTTTCCGCCTATTTTTGTTCGCTGTTGCCGTAAATCTCCCTATGCATTGGCGTTAACACATTGTCGGTTTCAAAAATAACTCGATATAAAAGATAATTTGTTACCTGATTTCCTTATAGTCGTCTTTCACAGTACATCCAGTAATGCGACCTCGAAATGTTTCCTCGAACCCTTAACTCTCCGAAAGAGACAGTATTTTCAGCTTAGGTACTAACTAACAACGGGATAGTAAAGAAATAAAAAAAGCATTTTGTTACGGTTGTAAAGACAGCAAGCGATCTTAAAAGCGCTCCCAGCCAGGGTCCTTACTCGCAACCAGTATTATTCAACGAAATGTACCTTACAGGGAAAAAACATCTGCGCACCAGCACAAAATATTTCTTTGTGTGTCCAAGACACATACACGGCTCAAAATTCAAAAACTTCGCGAAAACAAAGATGCATCAATGTTTGCCTTTTTAATGCGTATTTTTCAGAATTGCTATAATATGTTTCGCAAGTGTGTTCACAATACGTTACTGTTCACCTTTAAAGATTTGTAAGTGGCACGAATACGGACAACTTGTGTCTGTGCCTGAAAGCCTTGCCTTGTTTCTTTTATGAGAAATTTGCAGCAACTTTCTGTCGTTCTTATTCGCGTTGTGCAGTATTTGTACGCCATGTGTTTGAGGCTCGCGCAATGCAAACGTGCGCATTCTCTGTTTGGCGATTTGTTACGACTTCTTCCAACTCCTCTACATGAGGTATCAGTAGCGGTTGATAATCCACCTATAGATCAAGCCATTTATGCAACATATCTCTCCGGGTTATTGAACAACTGGTAGCCGTGATTATTAGTGTTATAATAATTTGCTCAATTACTACGTTTTTTCCCGTTTCCATAGAAAATAAGGATTCATGGTGGGCTCCATCAAAGGAATTATTTACAGTCCGATACAACTTGGAAGTCCGCGGCATTACCTCTTCAATGGCGAATGCACACAAGCCTGCACGAGTGGGCACGCACTTCAGAATGACGTCATGACCCCGCCTTCGGAGATAATTGCCGAGTTCATGAATGGGTCTACTTCTTTAGTCGCTAAGGTAATCGGCGGGCGCGCTTCCGTCGTCTGAGCGGGGTCTCTCTGGAATTCTCCAGTTACATAAGAAAATACACTCGCTTCAATCTGTAAAGGATAAAAGTTATTTTCCTTTCATTGGGAAACTTAACAGGAACCCTGAAAAGGAAACTCCGTAAAAGGGTTGACGCTTGGGCAAGTTGGTGTCAATTGATTTCGAAATGTTAACAGCGAATAGAACGTTAGGGAAGGAACGAGACAACAGACCCTCTCGCTTGCCTCGCACCATCTCCCTTGCCTTGTATATATGCACTTTTTATCGAAATCAAACTAGTTAGAAGTCAGCGCTATTTTCCTCTGTTGTCTCGTCCCTTCCTATATGTTCTATACGCTAACATTTCGAAAGCAATCTCCGATTACAGTGCGTGAGCAGTAACAAAGTACGCAAGTGATGCAACGTGAAAGGCATACCCGAAAAAAAAAAAGAAAAAAAAAACGTGAAGTACGTCGAATTCAGCCATCCCGAGAGGAATAAGCGAGCCCATGAACCTGGGGCACGTTTTTTGCGCCGACTGGGACATCGCCCGCTCCCGCCTGCCTGTTGTGATCCTGACAGTACAAGGAGCTTAACCAGCCTATTCCTCGAGATGCGACGTGGCCTTCGGAAACAAACGAGTCAGGCGCCCGTAAAGACAGCACCCTCGACACGTCGGCGTCTTCGACGTGCGATTCGGCCGTGGTCGACGGTGCTCCATCGCATTCGTGACCTCGTACCAATGTTCCCAGGGGTGTACTTTGGGCGAGGTCGACCGCGCGTTTATTGCGTATTACCACGCCACTGCATTAGCGGCGGGAATAAAACGCTTTCAAAGTATTCCCGAGGCTGCTGTTGACGTTTTCATCTTGTTTTTTTATCTACTTGCTTCCCTAGCGGTTATCACGAAAGTGCTTCGTCTGCGTTTCTTTATTCCCAGGCTGCGCCACGTTGCTATTTGAAGCTTCTCAGAGGTTCGATCTGTTCATTTAGTTTTAGCCTGCCGCATTGTGCTGTTCGGGTGCACTCACAGTCATCACTTCAGGTAGGCGTGTGATTTCGGCGAATGTTGTTCTGAAGAATAACGACAATAACTTTTATTCTAAACTCGTTCTCTTCAATAAAACAAAATGCCAATCTTGCACTAAGCCCTGCAAGGTTTGAAACAACGAAACTGGACGATTATGAAGACTTATCTAGTTGCTTCTAGGTTGTGTTAAGGACTTTACGTGATGCCTGTTGTTTCGAGGTTCCTTCTATGTCGTTGCTACGCTTGAGCTAGGTGATGCTAGGCTGTTTCTACATTGATTCTCAGCGCAGAGAGGTTCAAGTTAACCAACAGACAGTCACAGGTACGACATGGATGTTCAAACTCCAGATACATGAACTCGCGCTCAAACCAAGCGTTCGCACCTCTCATACATTACGGGCCCGTCGTCGTTGGCGTAGGCCATCCGTCGCTTGCGAGTCTTCTCACAGCCGCCGTTGCCTTTCCCGTCCCCTAGACGTACTCGGGGTCTTCGGCTGGCCGCCGTTACTTCGCAGCCATTTGTTGGGCTAACTGTTGCTATCTTTACTTTTAGTGGGACAAATGTTAGTAGTGGCATTTCCCCAATATCAATAGTACATACCCGTGATAGTTTTCTGATAGGTCGCAGACCTAACTCTGGCGTTTTTCATTTTTAATAGACTAGTAGTGAGTACTGTGATTTACATAATTTCCGCGGAACATACCCGTTTATAATGATGGTAGTTTTCTGATAGAACGCAGAGTCACATACTTGCTATTATTTAAGGGGTCGCGTAGGCACACATTCCGTTTTTTCATAGGCCACGCCAAATTAGAGCTATCTTGAACAGCTTCGCTGTTCAGAACAGCACAGATAGTCTCTATATCTCGGCACAACGCAAAGCGCAATCCATGGTCAGCCCAACCCTTGTGAGACGCTAAATTTTCGAGAGGTCCGAGTTTTGATGACGCTCACAATCATCTATGTCGGCTTTACATCTTGTCCGACAGAGGACGTTTTATTCTACCACCAGGAAATATTTCAAGGAAGGCATCGAACAACGTTTTCGCTTTTTATGTTTGTTCTCTGCCATCTGTACAACGCATTCATAAAGTTCAGATATATTCACGTCCTGAAAGCGTTGGTGTTTTGCTCATTTCATGCATCTGATGGGCTTATAATCACATTCTGAAACCGCGTTCTTATAATTTCACTCTGTGACGTACCAGTGAATACGTGGTTACGTTCGAAATATATTTTCGTATCATTGACTAATTGTCCCCTGCGTGATGTCCCCAAAACAATTGAAGATTGTTTTGTAAGCTGCACAGATTCAATATTATTTTGGGATGTGCTCCCACGATCTCTAAAAAAATACTTTTTCATGAATTCCCATTGCATGCGACAGCAAGTGCGAACTCGGTGTAATGGTTCTCCATTTGACATTTTCTCCCAATCGTAATGCATAGCATGTGCAACATGCGCTCCTCGCATCGAAATGCCGAGTCATAAATTTTCTGACCCACTTCGTTAGAATAATCACGAAGCTTAATGATCTACTTGTGGAAATGAAAATTCAGCCAGAATGTATTCTGTACTGGTGAGGCGTTGATATTTACCGCCTCCGTAACGTCTAATTAGAGAAAGCCGTCGCCTGGTGGAACACTTCCGATAGGTGTGATAGTTTTTACCAGTGCAGCTGTTCAAGGGCTGGGCCTACCAACAGATAATTGGTATGCTGCATGGTATGCTCCGGTTTCGTAGTACATCCATATGTAACGTAACTGGTTCTGTCGCGGACGAAGCGGTAGCCGCAAAGTTGAGCGGGGAAACGCAGCTTGAGAGTGTATGGGGCCTGCAGTAGCTGCAGCAGGGGCGGATGTCGCAGGGCCTACCACACGTTCTTTCCCTTGCTTCTACACTCTGCAAATAACGTAATCGCAGGCACCCACACAAGATCACAAAAACTCACATAAAATCAGAAGGGAAACACAGAGGTATCGCAGCTCCACGGTTTCTGGAGATTTCTATTGACTAGAGCTGGGGTAAGCTTAGTATCTGTGATTGCTTCACCACAGGGGCGAAATAGGCATATATTAAGTGCGGAGCACTTTAGGGGCCAGGGCTGTTGTATGCTGTCGTCGTAGCTTGCAGTAACGCAGGCAAGACTACGTATAGCATAGGCTTCCGTGGTGTATTGAGCAAGCGCTCGCGCCAATGAGAAGTCCTCTTACTCTACTTCATCGGACGCCTTTATGATGATATTAAGTGCGGAGCTCTTTAGGGGCCCGGGCTATCGTATACTGTCCTCGCTTGGCGTAACGCAGGCGAAACTACGTATAAGAAGAGAAAAAAAATTGGAAGCAAGCGAGAAATAGAAATGAAAAGAAAGAAATTGAAAAAATAAGAGAACTAGAAATAAATACAAATAAATAGAAATAAATACAGAAAAAAAAGACAGAAAAACTGGAAAAGAGAAAAAAGAGGAAGAGAGAAAATACAAGAGGAAGCACGGAGAAAACCGAAGAGGAACAATGAAGGCTGCTCAGTTCCGCACTTCCTTAAATCTTGGCACAACTAGGGCGAAACTGCCTCAATTTTTTTTATTTCTCTCGATGTTTTGAACTTTCGTGAGTCCGATTTCTCTTTCGAATAAATACCATGAAAGACGACCCAAAAAATTTGGCTTTTAGCGGATCTGGTAACACACTGTTTGTCAACGTGGGTTCCACGTTCGAAACATAGCACCATCAAAACGCTTATTTCTGTTTATAAGTTCTTTTGATATCAATTAGCAGATATATGGATCCTCAAGGAGTACCTTTGCCGTCGCCATGACGTTCTGGATAGAGTCGAAATTGTTAGAATCGCCCACCGTTTCGTATGCTCTGTGTGCGACTAGAAGCGTGCGAGGGCAGGCGGTCACCGCTCAGGAGGAGAGGAAACGCGCCAGTTAGGCGAGGCATGGTCTAATCTCGTTCAACCCCGACATTTTAAAACGAAATTGTTTTATGTCGGGTCCATCGAGACTTCAGTTGACGTATTTCAGTCACGAAAATGACGTCGAAAAATTGCATTTAAACAGTTCCGCCAGTTGGAGCCAAACCCAATACTTTTCAGTCCACGACAATAGATTCCGGGTAGGTTATCCACTGAGCCACGACCACATACTCTAGAAGCTTTACAAACGCACCTTTTATATCTCGCACTTTCCTCCAACAATGTTCTTGGTCAACGGGTGGTGTCGGCGTCTCGGAGAGCTATAATGATGTAATGGATGATGACCATGGCCTCCACGATTAGCTCCTGCAACGCATCGTTGCTATTTGTCAGTTCCATTCGGCGTGTCTCCAAAAGGCGCCAGGCAATGCAGTTTTGGAGGTCCGACGGTAGCGTCAGAACACATAGCCTGGCTAGTACACGTAGCAAAATCGCGCCGGCCAGTGCATAAGTATCTTTTTTATGTGGAACGGAGGGAAGTCATGCATATATAAAAAACCGCCAGGCCTGCGCGGAACGCTGAGCACACTCACAGCGAAAGCTGGAAGAGCGACCTTAGATGGTCGTCTTTAGAGTATTCGCTAATGGAACTAATGTATAGAGACTTTCGTGCGTCTCCTACCCATCATTGTGCCATACCATAGTCACCTTTCATCATGCCTCCCTCTATCTCTCTTTCCCTTTTCCCCTTACCCCTGTGAGGAGTAGCCGGCCAGAAACCCGCTTTCCAGGCCGACCTCTCCTCCTTCTTGCCATTAAACATCTTCTTCTTCTTCTCTCTTTCTAGAGCCTTTTTTCGGCACTCTTGGGGCAACTACTACAAGTGCACTTGCATGGTACCCACTACGCCATAAATCATCATAATTTTTGTGTAGTGGGGAAGCGTGTACTATGCCATTATTCGTCATTCTTCGGAAAAGCGCGGTACCCGCTACACACTTGTAACGCATTATGTGCACTTCGTTGATGCTGCGGCTGAAGACGATGAAGAATTATGCGTGAGGCTTTTGTAATGGGTTGGAGCATTGAACGACCCACTCGTTACGCAGTTCGCATTGTGTGAAGCCTGGTCGTTACTTTACTGTTCTAAAACGCTTTACAACACACGTTAACGCGATTCCTTACCCGACATGAAGCCTACATAGGGTCAGTTTGCACCGCCGTTTCAAGCAGTGGCGTAGAGTGCTGGGCTGCCACGCAGAGGACCCGGGCTCGCTTCCCATTCTGCCATAGGTATTTTTTTTATTTATTTAGTTGTTTTCTTATTTCGAGCGATATTGGTTACGGACACCGGCAGCGGCGGCGGCGGACAACTACGGCGCAAAAACGACCCTTGTTGTGATCTCATAACAGCTTTCGGTGTAAAACAACCCTGGGGTGAATATCGAGGCACCCAGGAAGCTTTCGTTGAAAAGGCGCCCAAAAGGGAGACACTTGAGCGCGTCAATATTTTCAGCGAGCTTTTAATTTTCTTGGTATCCCTGCAAGCCGATGCCGTCAATGGTGAGACGGCAGATAAGAGCTCCATCGCGCCTTCTGGTCGGTGACGAGTGCCTACAGGAAAAGTGCAATTTTCTCAACACATCGCTATGTGGCGATATTATCCCAAGCCTCGGCGTCGCTGAAAGCATTAATCCAAATTAAATATAGCTCCGTGACACACGCATGCCTCGGTTGGCTTTACACCACGTTCCCGACTTACGCTTGTCCCAAGAAAAACCACGGCCGGGCTTGACAGAAAGCACAACCCGCGTTGAATTTTCTTCCAGTCCAGTCGTGGTGTTCAAGACTCTTTAACATGCCGTGATACGGCACCCTTAGCCCAAGTTGTACGCCCTCTCAGCGACGCTCTTTTGTCTGTCCCACCACTTTATCTGATTACGTTCAGGCCGTTAACTACTACAGCTACCGCAAACCATATCGCGATACAGGTTTGTAGTTGACGATGCTCGTTGCCGTCGGTGTGTGCTCGTATGGATAAGGATGCTGCTGCAACCAGTGCAAGAACCACTTAGCTTACATTTCACCGACCACAAAGCGGTCATAATGAAAGGACAACGGAAACCAGCAATAAAAGTTTGATAAAACATTTAAACAATCGTTTCACGTCATTTTTATCGGGCGAATTAACGGAAGAAATTTCACGGTTTAACCGATGATTACTTCCAGGAGCTTCGCCGAATCTCATCATCATTCACCTCGTGGATCTGCCGTCAATTTTTTATTGTTTAATCACGCACAGGAGAAATGCCAATGGCTGCTAATGGGGAATGAGAGACAGAAGAATTCGGTTTTTAGTTAACGCGCACGCTGCGAATTTTTTATTGTTCAACAACGCACAGGAGAAATCTCCCACCGGCACCACCTTGGAGCTCAAAGCGTAAGACTGGTTACGCACTACGACTACGACTACGACGAGGGACGAACGGGTGCCGCTTTAAGGAGCTTCGCCCCTAAAAATCACAAATGCACTCGTCGTGACCCCAGCGTGCCGTTAATGATTGGTGGTCAGAAACGCCGAATGACCCGAATAGGCAAGAGTATGGAGCTCGTTTAAGAATCCAGTAATGGAATGAGAGGACAGAGGATTGCATGACGAGGATAGATGACAAGTAGCAATATGCAAATCATGACATGTCATGTGTAACATGAATTGCATGCCACGCTCATGACATTCTCGTGGCCGTTTCACCAGCTTGATATACACGAAATTTTTAAGGCGAGAGCCTTTAATGTCTCACGTTCACGTCCGTCCAGCCCTCCAGCCGTGCCCTGGCACCACCATGCCAGGTGGGCGCCGGGGCGCGCAAACGGACGCCGGTCGCGTTGGACTCTACAGCGCTCGCGCTTTGCTTGCGTAGAATCGCTGGTCCCAGCGTCTCTAATCATGCAAGGAAGGAGGAGACGCGCGCATCACGTTCCATTCTTACCGACCCTGTCTCAGTGGGCACAGGCGTTCGAGGAACACACTTTGGAATTGACAAAGTGTGCGTCAATTTAAACGCTGGAACACGGATGGCGTCTGCACGATGCGCAGAGCGCGAGTATACGAACGCATGCCAAACGGAGGCAGATTGGTCTCGCTGCGATTCGAGGTAAAAAATAAAGTGAACATAAGTGGCAGGTGTTAACATGAAAATCTTGACATGCATGTCATCTACAATGCCATTTACATGCCACGCTCATGGTGCGCTTGCGTCCAGTTCGCTAGCTTGATATACGCCAAAATTTGTATGGCGCAACGTGACTGTGTGACGAACACAAATGACAGGTCCTAAGATCTAAATAAGGACATGCATATTATGTACAGCATGATTTGCTCCTTGCTGGCTGCTTCGCATTATATCGATACCCACAGTGCGTGGGATCTGCCGGTTTTTAGATGTGAAGCATCTTATGGCGAAACTTAATCCGGTGGTGGTGGTGTGCCGCGTGCCCACCCTTACTGCGCATGCGCAAACCCTTTAAAAAAATAAAAATAAAAAACCTCCTCTCCCTTCTCTCTCCTCTAGGCATCCCTCCCCGCGGCAACCACACCCCTCACTGCGCATGCGCCTCCCCTTCTCTCTCCCCTCTTACACTTCCCCCCTCTCTCCTCTAGGCATCCCTGCCCGCGGCGTATACACTCCCAATGCGCATGCGCGTCCCCCCCCCTCTCTCTCCTCTCCTACGCTCCCCCCTCTCTCCTCTACGCATCCCTGCCCACGGCATTCACACTCCCACTGCGCACGCGTGTCACCCCCCTCTCTCTCCTTTCCTACGCTCCCCCTCTCTCGCCTCGCGACGCCGACGCAGGCAGCGTCTGCTAGCGAGTTTCTTGGTTGAAAAAACGGACTGCTCGCGCTGCACAACCGTTCACTGGCCACCCCGTATATATGGCAATGGATCTTGACCTCCAAGGTGGTGCCGGTGGGAGATTTCTCCTGTGCGTTGTTGAACAATAAAAATTCGCAACGAGCGCGTTTACTAAAAGCGGACTGCGGGTCTCTGTGTCCAGTCGGAGTCTTCTGTCTCTCATTGCCCATTAGCAGCGATTGGCATGTTCCAGTAGAAAACACCGCTCCATCACTGCGTGCTTTGAGCCTCCCCAGTTTTCTCTCCTGCGCAACGCTGCGATGAGCGCCAGCGTCAACGCCACCGCCAGTGTAAGCGTTAGCGCCCGCTGCTTCACATCTACACATGGTTCCCTTTAGCGGGAGATGGTGTAATTTTTTTTATTACGCCGTTGTTGGAAGCACTCCTAGAAAACGTATTTGGGGATTTATGTGTTATGAATACTTGTGTTCGGAGGTATTTGCTAAAAGAATTAAATGTAACGGTTTAAATATTAATTTTCGTGTTTTACACGGTGGTAGACAGACACGCTTATGCTATGTCCAGGTGCATGCGGATGTTTAACGAGAGCAAGCAAAGACGTTCTACAAATTGGCTTGTGGGAGCCTCGTCTTACACATTTCGTCCTACTGAGACGATTACGGTCTTGAGTCCGTCAGTGATTCGTGACCTCTGTTAGCATCGGAGTTCCGTTGTACCTATGTTTTCTTGTTTGTATGTCCCGCGCAAGTCATTTTAAGGCGAAAGCTTTTAATGTCTGATGCTCACGTCCTTCCGGCGTCCGTCCGTGCGTCCGTGTCCTTCCATCCGTGTCCCCGTCTGCCCCTGTCATCTAAACGTCTCGCCCATCCAGCCGCCGCTCTATCATAGTCGCCAGCCAGCCCACGCCAACTCGACCAGTCAAGCATCCGTGTGTTGGTCAGACTGAACTCGGGTTCTCCTCCGCTCGGCCGCTCAGCCACGTTAGAGCTAGACTATCTAGTTTAGATCATTGAACTTACGTTTTGGTTGTAATAAAGGGTGGTTTACCGTGTGCAGTGAACTTTTTACTAAGTGTAATTTTGTGTACATATGTAGTTTTCACTTGAATTCTTGATTAAACGTTTCGCGTGTTGGTTTATTAAATCAAGGCTTCGTCAATAAGACTCTCAGTGGCTCAGCCATAGAGAGCCGTTACGAACAAAAAGAAGAATTTGTATCACAACACCCAAGGTGCACGTCTGCTTCTTCAAGACTTCTCGTAGAAGTTTCGTAGCTTTTAAGGCGAAAGCCTTTAATGTCTCATGCTCACGTCCGTCCGTCCATTCGTCCGACCGTCCATCCGCCCGTCCGTCCGTTCGTCCGTTCATGCATCCGTCCGTCCGTCAGTCCGTCCGTCCGTCCGCATCCGTCCGTCCGTCCGTCCGTCCGTCCGTTTCTGTCCGCCCGTCCGTCCGTCCATTCGTGTCCATCCGTCCGTCCACCCGTGTCAGTCCGTCCATCCGTCCGTGTGTCCGTCCGTCTATGTGTCGCTCTGTCCGACAAAATAAAAAAAATCCCCATCTCCCGCTCAAGGGAACCATGTGTGAATGCGAAGCAGCGGGGAGGTAATTAGCTTGAGCGGGAGGAACGTCGCCGCTCTCATTTCACGGCAGCGGTCCGGGCGCTCATCGCGGCGCTGCACAGGAGAGAGAATGAGGCGCGCGCGCTCCGTCATTTTCATGCCGCGGAACTACCGTGGCGCCCCCCGGCGCAGTATGCATCTGTCACACCACCTGTCGTGCGCACCGCTCCGTAGAGGATTCCTAGAGGAAAGGACGGGGGGGGGGACCGTAGGAGAGGAGAGAGAGAGGGGGGGAGGGGACGTGCATGCGCTGTGGGTGTGTGGGACGCAGGAGCCGCTCCGTAGAGTAGAGGATTCCCAGAGGAGAGAGGGGGGAGAGGACGCGCATGCGCTGTATACGACGCCAGAGCCGCTCCGTAGAGTAGAGGATACCTAGAGGAGAGAGGGCGAGAGGACGCGCATGCGCTGTGGGGATGTGGGACGCGGGCGTCGCTCCGTAGAGTAGATGATTCCTAGAGCAGAGAAAGGGGGTGAGCGTAAGAGAGGATAGGGGGAGGGGACGCGCATGCGCTGTGGGGGGTGTGGGACGCTCCTTAGAGTAGAGGATTCCTAGAGGAGAGAAAGGGGGGTGAGCGTAGGAGAGAGAGGGGGAGGGGACGCGCATGCTCTCTGTTGGTGTGGGACGCGGGAAGGAGGGACGGACTAAGCCCCCTCCAAACACATGCAAGCAATATCAAGGAATGGGGTCAACCTGGGCGACAGGCACCACCTGCCTAGCCATTGCTAAGCAGCCTCTCTGTGCTCTCGGCCATGACTCTGATTGTGCTAGGGTTGACGGCCTTCATATTACTACAGTGTTCTGGTTCGCATAATGGGTGCTTTCCTACTTCATGAAAGTGGCCGGACGCGGGACGCGGGACGGGGGACGGGGGACGCGGGGGACGCGGGACGCTGGACGCGGGAGGGACGGGCATAGCCCCGAGCATAAGATGCTTCGCATCTAAAAGACATGGCATAGTCAATCGAAAGGCCACAAGCTTTCGCCGAACACACTTTGGAATGTACTAAGTGTCCTTCAATATTGTTACCCAGTGCAGTTATAGTCACCTGAATTGCCGTTACTAGTATGCAATACTCTTCCCCGGTGTTCAGGCTCAAGTCACTTTGTTATCCAGTGCAGTTATACTCACCTGAACTGCTGTTGCTAGTATGCAATAAACTTCCCTGTGCTCATGCTCATTTGAACACCTTGCGTATTAGGGGCAGCTCACTTCAAGCCCATAGTAGAGTACATAGCCGACTCTAAATCATCGCACATTTTGCAGTAAAGCTTTCTTTGCGGTCCCCGTTCTGTGGTCGTTGGCATTCGCTAAAGTACATTGCGTGACAAGAGGGAAAAAAAGAAATTCGTAAGAGGAGGAAGGGAAGGAGGTCCAGTTATCGATCGCGGAGAGGAAGTGCTACTGAAAGGAGTAGAGGAGTTACGGCCACGGTGGAACGCTAGCAGCGCTGCCGTGCATGTCATGCACAGCAGCGACGCTTGCAATGCTGCTTGCGTTCTACCGCAGCCGTGATAGCAGTGCTCGCTTTGGCCGAGTGGACAGGCGGAATAAGCCATGGTCGCACTAAAACGCTACAGTAGCGTTCCAGCGTGCTTGTGAATGATAAAAATTAAAGGACACCTCGTCAATTTCAAAGTGTGTTCGGCGAACGCCTGTGCCCATTGAGACGGGGTCGGTCAGAATGGAACGCGATGCGCACGTCTCCCTTCTTGCATGATTCGACACGCTTGGCAGAGCGACGCTACGCAAGCAAAGCGCGAGCGCTGGAGAGTCCGACACGACAGGCGTCCGTCGGCGCGCCCCGGCGGCCACCTGCACCGTGCCAGGGCATGGACAGAGGGACGGACGGACGGATGGACGTGAGCATGAGATATTAAATGCTTTCGCCTTAATATGGTCGCACGGGATCCAGATGGCCCAAGGTGAAGACCAAAGAAACAAGAAAGAAATCCTTAAGAAAACTTTGCCGAAACTTAGTAGCGAAATCTAACGCCTGACGAAAGGTTGAAATCTTTGCTGTCGGACGGTTTCCACGGTTTGAAAGAGGCTGGAATTTCATTTTGTGAATACGTAGACTACATGATAAATTTAGGGTGTCTTTCTTTAAAGGCACACAAGATCACATGATGCGTACTTCGAAAACGCTGCAAGTATTTTGCAGTTTATGAACATCGAAAAAAACTTCACCGTCGATTAGATACTCCATAATGCGTATTTCGAGCGTAGCTTCTTGTTGGGCAACGCCTAGTGTGTTTGAATTTTCGGCTATCCGCAGTTGTAGCAATGTAACATTAGTTACACATTGCCGGAGAGACTACCAACTCTCAAGTGTTACGCACAACACCCTGTGCATCGCTGGCGCCGCGAACGAAGGGAAATGCCGACAGCCCATTTACGACAAACGAAGCCAGCCGCAGTAGACGTTCCAACCATGGATGCGCGCGAGCTCCCCGACCAAGGGGCCAGCGTGCGTGACGGAGGAAGAAAGCGAGCTTAGAGACCAGTGGCTCGTGATATCTACAGACTCCACGTCCGCTCTCTTCCATTCTCGTTCACTCACTTTTGTACTCGTTCACTCTATCGGTTACGCCGACAACGCCAACGGTGACGGCGCTCAACGCATGAACGGGAACCTAGGAGCGGTGCTCTAAAAGTCACCGTTTCGCCTCCAGGATTGAAGTGCCCCACGAAGAACGGCAAACGGCTTGAAAGTTACAGCGCGCTGCTCAAGCAAAAGAAACGCACGAAAAGAATACACACGATACACACACAGCGCTCGCCTTGTGCGTTTCTTTTTCCAATTGTCTACTGTTCGCATCTGCGCTGTTCCTTGACAAGATCTCATTCGTTACTTCAACTAGCCCCTACTTTGGGTCTTCGAGCTTAGCAACACTCCTTTCGGGAAACGTAGCCGTTTCAGCAAGCGAAGTGACCTTCGTGCAGTCTACAACTTGACGCCAAACATTGCGGTGAAAACACAAGACGTGCAAACCTCCTCCTCAAGAGCTAAGCGCGAGCACGGGATCACCGAGCCCTGTGTGTCATAGTACAAGTCGGACGCGCGTATCCAATCTACAACGAAACACGAGCGGGTTCGAAGACTGTGAAAGTTAGGGCGCTTCGATGGAAGCGTTCCTTCATTGGCGACACCCAGTGTCCAAGAGCCCGCCATATTGGTTCACGCTATGTAACTATTGTGCAACTATCATGGACTGGTTCAAAGAGGAGACGCTGTCATTACAGTGAGCTAAAAGAGGGGTAGTGAGCTCACTGCGTGGTAGCAGCAATGGTGGAAATGAAACTGCTAATGTCGCCGTGGTCACAGATACTTCAAGAGCAATTGACGGTCAGTCGCGACACAAGTGCGCATCAGTACTTACACTCCTACGCACCACTTGCCATGACGATCGAGGGCACTTAAAGCGTTGGCCCAGATCAATGTAGCGTCTGGTGACCAACGCTTGCCTCACCGGGACAGATCGCGGCGTCACGCGTTTCGACGCCAGTGAGCCCCCTACCTCCCTTATCGCCACCCTCTAAAAAGGTAACGGTGGCATCGAGGCGCCTCTTCAAAACGCGCTCTAGTGCAGCAACAAGCCCTGGTCGACCGAGCCCGGACGGCGGCAAGAGCCAATGGTCTTCCGGAATAGGAGGCCTACCCACTAGCGACTTATTTGTTCGCAATAAAATGTTTTATTCTCTCTCTTGGCGTCATCACGCGGGACATAGCGAACTAGCTGAAGCACCTTTGAGGTTTGCGGAGCGCCAGAGGTAAATGGTGTATATAAAAAGCTGACCATTAATATATAGGCTGGAAGACGTATGCTGCGTGGTGGTATTGTGTAACGCAACGCATTGCGGAGTGACGAGTCGCAGGTTCAAATCCCTAGCCGCATGTTTTTGAAGCATATTTAGTGATTTTAGGATAATGAAGGTGACTACTTCCTTCTTGGTTACTTCTATTCACTAAAATATTTGAGACCCTGTTTATTATAACCCTGGTTTTGAGCCTTGCTAGCCTTGTTTTAGGCCCTAAAGACAGAGCGAAGCTGATCGGCACCTAGCCAGTCCTGGAGTTTCAAGGTTATGCTTGAAGTTTTGCAAACTAATCCGAAGTTAAGCTATATATAGTTTTTTGCTAAAGCGGTGCGATGTTACGCGAGCTTATGCCATTCTTTTGCTAAATTATGCGAGGTTACGCTAAGTTTTAGCTAACCCATGCGAAGTTGGGCTTAGCGAGCAGCCGCCGCTTCAGATGTACTTCGACAGCCACGTCTTCCAGAACGCGGCGGGGTAGTAGTTGTAGAGTCTCCTGAACGTGGATCGGCACGTTTATCACCTGGCCATGAACTGTCAGATTGCTTATAGCGCGGAGTAAGTTGGTCAATGTTCATGAAGGGGATGCGTGGAGACACCATCCGTTCCTCCATCTTGTTCAGTCGGAGAGGCGATGCCGATTCGGAGGAGGGTCGGGCAGTGCACGAAGCTGTCCGTCGTGCTAAACTGTGGCGGCTTGCGTCGCAACAGAGTTCCTGGGATTCCCGGCGCACACGCATTTCATCGTGGTCGGAGGCTTGGGGTAACGCTTCGGTTAGCACTTGAAGTCCGAGTGCGCACTTCTCAGAGTAGCGCACCGAACTCAGCGCAGAGAGGTTCGCTTCAACCCGGAGAAAATCGCAGACACCGGCACACGTAGCCAAAACTCAAGATAGAGCAACTCCCACAGAAGCCTGCGTATGATTGGATCCGCCAACCCGCCTTCGGCACTGCGTGCAACCGCTCTGCTTTGCCAGTCCTGGCGGACACTGCTCATGCGCACTCGCCCAGCTGACAGGACTTCGGTGGAGGAGCGTACGGACTCACGAAGCAGGTTCAAAGCTATGCACAGCTGTGCTATGCCACCCGGTCGCTAAGCAGCGCTCGATGAAGTCGTCGCTGCGCGGAGTCTGTTGTTCGCGACGAACGAACTAACGCTCGGCTTAAACAGCTCCGCTGTTAAAAAACCAAACCACACGTACCTGCCGGTGTGGAATCGCACCAGGACTCACGTCTTGGTAATTGCGTGAGGAGTTACTAGTTTCCAGCTGCCCAACCATTAAAAAGGACTCAATCATAGTTCATCATCGCCACCAACCATCGCATCAACAGCAAGCGGTTACGTAGGTGCATATATTGCATTATGGACTCGTAGTGGGTTCCCTGCTACATTGCAAACGTATAAATTATTGGCATAAGGCGTATTTTGCAACAGTACCTTGTAGTAGTAGGCTCCATAAGAGTTATAATGGGCCCTAAGAAAGCCGAAGCTTCCGCTTACGCTGTGATTGTGCTGCGTGTTCGGCGCAGGCATGGCGCCTCTTTACTGTTTACACCTGCGCCCTGAAGGCGCAAAAGGAAACGGAAGCGTTGCTGAAGTACGTAATGTCAACAGGTCTCTGTGACCGCCTGTAGTCTTGACATACGCACCCCCCCCCCCTTTCACTTCCACGTGTGTGCGTGATTCTATAGATTACTTTTCTTCTACCTTCTCTTTTCACCCCTTTATTTCCTTCCCCCAGCACAAGGTAACAAACCGGTTGTCCGGCTCATTAACATCTTTGCGTTTCCTTGCTCCGCTCTCCCTCTACACATTTCGCCAATTTTTATTTTCAAGGATACTCCGACTAAGAGTTCCCTTTGCTATCAGCAGGCACCACCGGTCTCAAATGTGTCGAAATGCACGGGACAAGCTACAGGAACGAAAAAAAAGAAAGAAAACAGGAAACGATTTGAATATGTGTGTACATGCTTCTTAATATTCCTTTCTGCGTGCGGATTTACTGTTATTCTGTTTCACTGAGCGCTTCGCGCTATAATGGATGCTCATATGAAACATGCACTAGAAATAAAGCTTAGTGAAATCGTTGAAAAACTCTGACCAAGGTGAAAAAAATATTTTAACGGTGAGCTACCATAAGCCTTGAAGCACAAGGAGGTGACCATGGTACCCAAGTCAAAAAAGCCCATCTCCCCATTGAAAATCTCCGCTCCATCTCTTTTACGTCCTGCGCCGGGAAGCTCTATAAACTCATGTTCAACGAGTGGTTCTTTATACGTCTCGAGGAAAACGGACACTACCCAAGCATCATATTCGGCTTCCGCCAAATGCTCTCCGCACAAGACGTTCCTCTTACAGAAAAAGGGAAATATCCTTCTACATTTGAGCAAGCACAGCAAGTCATCTCTTCCAGCTCTGGATGTAAAGGGCGCTTTTGACAATATGAGGCCATGAAGCCATTATTCGCAACCTTGAATATATCGGCTGCGGCGCTAAAACATGCATCTACGTGCTCGCTTTCCTCACCAACCTGCACAGCCCCGGAAGGATTTGCCGACATCCGGAGCTAGCCTTTTCACCTCCCTAACAAAGACACGCCGCAAGGTTTGGTGGTATCACCATCCCTGTTTAGTGTAGGCCCTCCTCATGCTTCCCCATCTCCTGGACAAGTGTTCCTGGGACACATCATCCAATATGAGCAGGTGATATTACTATGTGGACAAGAGGTGCAAGCACCGGGTGAACAGGATGACCACCTTCAGGAAGGCGGTTAACATTACTCAACAGTACGTACCTCAACACCTGCCGGCTTCAAATGTGCTCTGCACACGCACCCGGGGCCGACCGCGAAGTTACGACGCACCAGACCCCTAAGTCTTTCTACAAGGCATCTAAATACCGCATTTTTACTCACTTTCGCGTCTTTGGGCTCTGTGTACACAAGGACCGGTCCAGTTCCGCCACACTACCCCTACTGCACAACACCAATGACACAGCTCACTCACCTAATCTGACGGGTGGCCATCCACCGCAGTGGCTTTAAAGAGCCCGACACCTTAAAACTTGTACAAGCCCTCCTTTACAGTGGCATAACTTACGGAACTCCTTACCTCAAGCTGAAGATAGTGGTGAAACAAAAAAATGTCACAGTTTCCACTGCAAGGGTGAAGCAATGAATACGATAGCAACAAACTGTAATGTTATATAAGTGAGGTTGGCAGCTAACTTTTTGGATCCGATCTCACGCAACTCTACAAAACGCTGGTTTAAGAGAATATGGCCGCTCCAGGGACACTCTTCGCACATTCTCATCGTGTTGAGAGCGCTGCACGTAGAAGGGTATGCCAGCCGCCCGCCGTCCGAGGCAGCTCCCACGCAACAACAGCAGCAGAAGAAACAGAATTGGTACCTTTAACCTATCACGCATTACTGCAACATTATCGGCTCGAACATCGGATATACCATCACCGACATCCAAAACTCCCAAAAGACGAAGGCATCGACTACAGAAGACTACAAGTTACGTTCACTCACGGCATCCTATTGAACTATGGGAAACCAACGTTGTACAGCTACATCTGCCCACACTGCGATGTGGCAGACCCTCTGGCACACCTCCTACTGCAGTGGAAAGCAAGTGTCCCGGAGCTACAAGCAGCATCAACAGATGCGGACCCGAACCTCCTCCGTGAAGGGTGCGTGGCTGTGATCTCCCCGAGCCGAACCTGGTCGACCGGCGTCAACTTTTCTCCTCCTCTCTCTCTCTCTTCGTCGACGTCTTTCAAAGTTTCCACCAAAATTTCGTCCCGATCAGTCGAGGGTTCCTCAGATCCTCCACTGCAAGCAACAAAGATGCACCACTAAGGATCTTGCGCAGTGTAAGAAGGCTATGACTCGTAAACTGCCTGCGCCCCAGAAAAATTGCTGACACTTTTACCTCGTGACCGCAACCTTCGTATGACTAGAACCCACGATCGAGACCGAGTGACGATTGCCCGTAATATATGAAGCCTTCGTATAACACACAGAGACACGCGCGCGCGCGCACAAACACACACACACACACACACACACACACACACACACACACACACACACACACACACACACACACGCACGCACGCACGCACGCACGCGCGCGCGGACAATACATAATAATAACAAGTGGAAGAAAAAGAACTGAAGGACATTTTGTAAATTCCAAAATGTGCTCGACGAAAGCCTGTGCCCATTCAGACGGGGGTCGGTCAGAATGGAACGCGATGCGCGAGTCTCACTACTTGCATGAGTGGGCAGATTGCGGCCGGGTTACAGGGGAGACTCGTCCGGCGTGAGAGCCAGCCGATTAACTCGACTGCTGCGACGAGACGTTGTGCCATCACGTGATTGCTGAGAGAGAGTGTGGGGGGGAGAGGCCACACGCGGCACCATCCCACGGCACAGACGGACGGACGCGAGTATGAGTCATTAAAGGCTTTCGCCTGAAAAGAAGGTCAGTAATATCTCTGCGTTACTGCACTTTTTGTACAAAGTGGGCCAGCTAAATCCTGAGGATCCTCCCAGCGTATCGGAAGCCCTTTCACTACGAATCCGTTGAAAGGACATCGGAATATTCACGAGGCTGCAACACGCGGTCCGCTGGCCGCATGCAGCCCAACGGACATTTCGTTAATGGTATCGCACGCACGTGATTCCGGTTCGTCCCCTAACTTTTAAATGCGAATGCATTTCATAGTCGGGCTATGTCAGGCATCCGGCGTTGGCATTGGCGTTGTCCGCGGAGGAGGAGTAGGAGGATAGGTTGAGGAGGTGTGCGCGCCGGCAGGTGTTAGATGTGAAGCATCTTATGGCGAAGCTTAATCCGGTGGTGGTGGTGTACGGCGTCACCGCCCTTACTGCGCATGCGCAAACCCTTTCAAAAAAAATAAAGATAAAAAACCTCCTCTCTCTCTCTCTCCCCTAGGCATCTCCCCGCGGCAACCACACCCTCACTGCGCATGCGCGTCCCCTCCTCTCTCCCCTGCTACGCTCCCCCCTCTCTCCTCTAGGCATCCCTGCCCGCGCCGTCCACACTCCCACTGCGCATGCGCGTCCCACCTCTCTTCTTCTCTCCTACGCTCCCCCCCTCTCTTCTCTAGGCATCTCTGCCCGCAGCGTCCACACTCCCACTGCGCATGCGCACCCCACCTCTCTCTCCTCTCCTACGCTCCCCCCTCTCCCTCTCTCGCCTGGCGACGCCGACACAGGCAGCGTCTGCTAGCGAGTTTCTTGGTTGAAAAAACCGACTGCTCGCGCTGCACAACCGTTCACTGGCCACCCCGTATATATGGCAATGAATCTTGACCTCCAAGGTGGTGCCGGTGGGAAATTTCTCCTGTGCGTTGTTGAACAATAAAAATTCGCAGCGTGCGCGTTAACTAAAAGCGGTCTGCGGCGGAGCTCGGCGGAGCTATATATGAAAAAAAAAATTTAAAAAATAAATAAAAAAAATTAAAAAAACAAGAAAAAGCAAAAAAAAAAAGGCGCTGCGCCGTGCTCCCGACCGGGCTGCAGAAATTAGGCGCCTTTTCCTTCTTCAAACCACAACCACCATATATAAATGGAGTGAAGCGCGCGCGAAATGCATTCGCATTTCCTCACGATTCCCTTCGGGGAGGTGGGGGGCTTTTTTTTCGTAATAAGTTATGAGCATGTTAATGACCCGTAGAAATGACTCGTCTCAAGAATTTTCTTTTGACGTTTGGGCTACTTTGGCCCAGTCAACCTGTTCATCAGAGCATTCGCATTTCAGGGATAGTTTTGCTTGTTTTGTTTCGATACCGTAATAATTCTTAAGGATTCAAATGCGAAAGCCAGGATGCAAGTCACCACGTGAACTATGCGCCATGCTCATCTGTTTTTATTGGCCCATTTTTAATGAAGGGCACTATATGGACGTTTTACTTCATGAACATGGTGATTTCCACCGCTTTGTTCTGGCATTGTAGTCACGCATAAAACAGCACCTAAGTTAAAAACAGGCCACTAGTTATTAAAAGCCATTAAGAAAGGAATGCCAGGCAATGACCGCTGGTGCTGCCGTTCCGACGAGCCAGAAGTATTTTCACATCTAGTCCTACTTTCTTATTTTAGCCAATAAAACAGCAGAACAAAATTGTACGCGTAATGTGGCACCGCACTTCGCTCTGGCGATAAATTGCAGAGCACAAGAGTATAATTTTGAGTATCTGTATTCAGAAACGGCAACTCAGAAAAAAGTGGTCACCATAAAATACATCATGGTGTTTCACCATAACCAATATATCAATATGCTACAAGGTATGGCGCCCATGTATATGAAGAGGTCAGATCAGCACGTTCGAAAAGTGCCGTTTGGTTGACTGTAAAATTGCTAGCGGCCCTTGGGTGGATAGTCTTTTCTTGCTGTTTATCATTCGGATGGCTCATCTCTTCTGCTTTTAAAGGACATTGTTAAGTTTGGCATTTTTTAGCTTGTAGCTTTTGATGTATGGTTCGAGGAAGCTTCTCAGATGAATATTCTGGTGTTTGAAGCAGTGTCCTGTGCATTCAGTGAGTACCCGCGCTTCGTATTTTGCAAGTTCATGCGCAAAGCTCATCCATCACAGATCGTCTCGCTGAATATTCTTGCCTGAAGCCACTATCCTGTCAATTTTGCGCGCAAAACAGAAAGAACATTGAAATGGCCTTTGTCTTTATTTTAGTAGTTTTGAACTGTCTTCTGGATAGTTCGCACCAGCTGCTCGTATCATAACTATAACGGTTAATAAAGTGTTGCGGCCCGCAAAGGCATACTTTCCACTATCATCACTTCGTTAAAGTAGTGCAGCAATTAGTATATAAGCTAAAAATACACCAATGAAAACAAGAACCTCAATCATAGTAGTAAATTAGTCTTTCGCAATACCAAAACGACCTGGACAGTGGTCGCGAGAGAACACTTGGTACAACAGAAAACCAACAAAAAAAGAAAATGCAAGTCACCACGTCACCTTGAAATTCCAGCACCAATTTGTCATAACGTCAGAGATTTCAACGTCTTCTCATAAGAACTACACAATTGATCATCGATGAATGTTAAACGGACCGATCTACCACTGGCTGTTAGACTTATACACCAAGGATAAAGGGAGTGGTTGTTTTAGATGTGAAGCATCTTATAGCGAAGATTAATCCGGTGGTGGTGGTGGTATGCCGAGTGACCACCCTTACTGCGCATGCGCAACCCCTTTCCAAAATAAAACCTCCTCTCCCCCTCCTCTAGTCATCCCTGCCCGCGGCAACCACCCTCACTGCGCATGCACCTCCCCTCCTCTCTCCTGTCCTACGCTTCCCCCCTCTCTCCTCTAGGCATCCCTGCCCGCGGCGTCCACACGCCCACTGCGTAAGCACGTCCCCCCCCTCTCTCTCCTCTCCTACGCTCCCCCCCTCTCCCGCCTCGTGACGCGGACGCAGGCAGCGTCTGCTAGCGAGTTTATTGGTTGAAGAAACCGACTGCTCGCGCTGCACAGCCGTTCACTGGCCACCCCGTATATATTGCATTGGATCTTGACCTGCAAGGTGGTGCCGGTGGGAGATTTCTCCTGTGCGTTGTTGAACAATAAAAATTCGCAGCGTGCGCGTTAACTAAAAGCGGACTGCGGGTCTCTGTGACCAGTCGGAGTCTTATGTCTCTCATTGCCCATTAGCAGCGATTGGCATGTTCCAGTAGGAAACACCGCTCCATCACTGCGTGCTTTTGCGCCTCCCCAGTTTTCTCTCCTGCTCAACGCTGCGATGAGCGCCAGCGTCAACGCCGCCGCCAGTGTAAGCGTTAGCGCCCGCTGCTTCACATCTACACATGGTTCCCTTCAGCGGGAGATGGTGTAATTTTTTCACTTAATCACCACTGTTCCCTTGACTATAACTTGTCAGACAGAGCATTTACTGGTCTGTATGTTGATTGTCAAACCTTCTGATCAAAACAAGCCGAGTATAACTACAGTGACCGCGCGTAACAGCAAGGCGTTGTAAAAAGAAAACCTTTCTCTGCTTGTGAAAGCCGCCTGCTTGCGGCTGCTTTTCCGCCGTTTTGCGATGTAGCGAAGTACTTACACTGAACCTGCAAAGGCAATACGCGAGCCTACTAGTCTGCATACTTTGTTGATTCTGTGGCTGGTGTTTATAAAACGTGGCTGAGCCCTTTGTAATAGGTGGGCGGCTAAGACCGTACCCACTTCCGTCTTTACGCACTTCACAATTTGTCGCCTCGTGTGATTCTGCGCTTGCGCCACTCAATATTATATCTGCTAATGTGGCCCTTCGCGCGACGTGATCCTTGTGTAATGTCTTTTAAGTGCGGAACACTTTTGGGGGGGCCAGGTTGTCGTATGCTGTCGTCGTCGCTTGGCGTAACGCAGGCAAAACCACATATAGCAGAGCCAGCTGTATAGCATATTGAGTGCGCACTCACTCCAAAGAGAAGTCGTCTTCCCCTTGTTTTTCGAGCGCCTTGAGGGTGATATTAACGCAGGCGAGACCACATATAGTATAGCCAAGGGTAGCATAATGAGCGTGCGCTCGCACCAAAGAGAAGTCTCCTTCTTCTTCTTCTCTTCTTTTTCGAGCGCCTTGATGATGATATTAAGTGCGGACAATACTATATATTATGACTAGGGAAACACAACAACACAAACCACTTATAAAAATTGAAAGAAGAAGCAAGCGAGAAATAGAATGAGAGAGAAAGAAAGGCATCCCATCAGGGCTTTTCGCTCGTGGACAACGCCGTCCACACCGGATTTTCTGCAACAGCGGCTCCTTTCCAATATCGCGTTAATAGATGGCAAACGACTGTAGTCTACTACGAGGTGTAAAAAAATTGTAATCTGTTTGGTTTGCAGCCTTAGAAAGATTCGAGCGTTTTAGAAAATTGCTAAGAACTTGCCTGCCAAGTGAAGAATGAAATTCAATTGGCAAACTGCTATCAACACAACGAAAGTAAGTTAAAAGAAGTTAGGTTATCTGGTACCATCATGTGATGAGGTGCGGCGTGAATTTCGAATGATAACATTATTAGGAATGAGCTTAAAGGATTGTCTCGCCTGAAGAAGCGTTGCCTCTACTGCTAAACGCACTTTTCCAGACAGACGTCTGCACGTCTGGAGAGACCTCGGTACACGCGCTCAGTCTCGTCAATCTCTAGTGAGTGAATTCTTTGATGTAGTAATGAGACATCTACTACAACGCATTCAAGTAATGCAATATCGAAGATAACCACGAAGCCGATATTCCATTATCATATCTAAAACTAGCGTGTGGGTCGATTTTATTCTGTAATCACTGCTGAATAAAGTGCTTTGGGCGTACTTCCAGAGAGACATTTGATGTGCAGAGTTCCGTACCCAATTATGCGACTTGAGCGAATGGAGACGCAATCATGGAAACTAACAAATTGTGAACGTTGACAAGATTTGCATGCGTGAACGTATCCTAGCAATAACCACTCCCTCTTATTGCAGCTAATGTACTGAGGGCATGTACTGTCGCACTACATGTGCTGTTAGGCACTCACTAATAGTTGGCTAAGTAATGTGATGTTACTGCGAATTTTCGCTTTCTATGTTACAGCTGCAACGGTGCCAGTGTTTAGTATCAATGAATTGACATTACTGTGACAAAGATGAGGCGTATATAGGACGTACTTGGGAGGGCCATGAAACTCTGCAGTACTCCGAACTTCACTAATGTTTCACGCAAGGTTGGCTTAAATATCAACAACCTCTCCTCGTGTATCGTCTCACCGCGCAGTTCGAATATGATGAAGTTTTCTGAACGGGTTACCGCATGGAGGCTCGAATCATCCGTTACATTGACACATTTGTTCTTAAAACTGGTGGTGAAAACGTCCTACCTGGACAGGAATGTGATCGTGACAATCGAATCTCGGTTGGAGCTAGCGGATGCGTCATACTTAAAGAAAAAGTGTGCGGTAAAATGAGACGCAGATGCAGCAAAACATGTCATGTAATGACGCCGTATGTGTTTCTATGTCTGCGTATCTGTTGCGCAGAATATCTTTCTAGATGTCCCGTACCGGGGAGTGTAATTGAATTTTCTCTATCTGTAAGGAGTAGCATATGACACGGACGGCCATTTAGTCATTAGCCGTACCTACGGATCATTTACAACTCGGATATTTTCGACGCAGGGTCGCCAAGTAATGCTAGTCCATACACAGTGTCCTTCGATCACGGTGGCATCGCTCCGAAGGCAAAAAAGAAGAAAGTACGAACATGAGCAGGTTCCTTTCGCTTATTCGGTTCATTGATGTGAGGTGTTAGTCCTACGCCTCACCCAAACGATGCGTGCACTAAATTGTTTTCCCTTTCTTAAACAATCCCTAACGGTGAACTGAAGGAAATGATGTGCGCTAGAGGAGACCAATGCCGTATCTCGGAAGAAACATTATAGTCTGGTGTGGTCGATAACTGAAGAAAAAGTACCAGGCTGGGCCGTCGGTATTACGGGTAGATTACTTCGGAAGTAAGCCAGTGGTCTCATATTCAAGGGCTCCGTCGTATAGCCAGAAACGCATTCATCGGTGCCACTCATTGCGCGAATTGTGTTCTTTTTAGTGGAAATCTATGATTCGAACGAAAGTCAGTGTAAATTGAAAAAAAAAGTATTAGGAAATGAAAAATTTCGTGAATTGGATTTTCTAAACAAAATATAAATGCAATTTACTATCAGTAACAAAAAATTTTGAGGACGCTTGCGCTTCGCTGCAAGAGTATAACGTAATGACGTAGTCGGGCCACGTTAGCATCGCATTCTGAGTTGCAAGCCTGGTTTTGGTTCTCGGTCATTGCCTCAACCATGCCTCAAGGAAAGAAGCATCTTTGCGAGTTACTACATTGCCAGTTTAAAACTATCCGAGAAGGCCTACTGTAAGTACAGTTGCGAATTGCCCACTGCGCCATAATTGTTTCTTTTGCGATTTTGGGAAGTATCGACTACACGTTCCGTAAGAAAAAACGCGAATCTACGCATTTACTCACTTTGTTGACGATTTTGCTGGTGATGATGGTTAATTATATCTCAGTGCTTTCCAATAGGTGGGGCTTTAAAGCACTCTTTCATTGTGAATTTCATATATTTTGACGCCTGCTGTGATTCTACGCTACTAACGCCGACATCGGAATTTCTGCGAAACGAGCTCTCTAACCCTATCGCGTTAAAAGCATAACCATTTCTTTACCAGTTACCTGGCGTATTATAAATTTGATGCTTTCCATGGCAACAAAGACAAAAAATTATAGCTTTGTTCTGAACACCTGGCTAGTACAAACGGGTGATCGAAACAATGGGGTAAGGGAAAATCTAATCGATAATAACAATGTGCGTGTACATTGCAGCTATTGTCTTCTATGCTTAGGAATGTTTAATTAAAAAGACTTCCCCATCTCCCGCTAAAGGGAATCATGAGTGGATGCGAAGTAGCGGAGAGATTGCAAGTTAAACACGTAGTCGTGTAGCTGTGCTCTGCGCTACACCAATACAAACTTTTTAGCCATTGTTTGAATAACGCGTGAAGGCAAGTACAGTGGCACCTGCGGTGCGAACACTTGTGACATCTGCTACAGTGTTCAGGCGCTCGAAGTCTGCGTGGCTGTTTATAAACTTCATTTTCAGAACGTTTTCCGGTGGACATTGCTGCCGCAAGGTTGCCATTTGGGGTCCGCGCAAAGTGAGCAAAAGAAAGACGTTGACATCCAAACTCAGTCCAGTGAAATGGGAGATACCAGTGCAAAGCCATACCGGCTCAAAAAAAAAAAGTGTTTCGCTCCTATCCCCGACAGCCACAATGCATAAGGCCATAGTTATCCCTGAGAGTAAAACAGTTTGACGTAATTAGGTTGTTTTAGAATGGACATTTATAGCGCACGTGAACGCGTTACGTACGTAAAAAAAAAAAACGTTGTCCTCACTAAGCGTTTTCGGCCCATTATTCCGACTACGCGGTGTGAGTACTCTATCTTAACCCAGGCTATTTTAAGAAAGCAACGCGTGTAACGTCTAAGTATACGCTAAGAAATAGTGCTGTCAAACATAAAGGCTATTTTATGGCTCCCACTTCCGCGTGGTGGCTATGTTCTCGCTCTTGTTGATTGCCAAAAGTTGTTGTAATGAGCTTTCGCTTCATCTTAACTAGCATGAAATGTTAATTATAAGCTCGTAGCGCGCCCAGTTTCTGCTCTCGTTTAGCGATTCCGGCTTCCTGAGGCCTAATGATACGCGTCGGCATAAAGACGGCAGACCAGGTTGGTAATCGTTTCCCTTGTTTGTAAGTGCTTCCAACAAAGCACGAAACAGCGCGCTGTCATTTAGCGTCGTGTCTACGTTTGCGCTCCAGTACGTTCAACGAAAAGGTCTTTAGGGAAAGCACGCCTTAGCGCTCCGGTAAGAGCCTGCGTTTAACGTTTCTAATGAGCCAAGCGTTGTTCTAGGACGATCTTCGAATGTAAGCCAAAATTACGCGAAGAAATGAGCCTGTTTTCCTGTAGAGGCACTGGTACAGTGCATTAGCCATAAAATCCAGATAATAAAATTGTCTACACCAAATTCGCAGGCTCGACTCTCCAGTGTAGTGAACGAGATCAAAGCCGGTCCCCTTAGCGCAAGTTTCGCTTCAGTGCTCGGCCGCACTGGCTGCACAATAGCGCTACACGGAGCGGAGCCATGCGTCAACGTATTCACCCCTAGAATGGAGTAGCCTGTATAGCTCATTGAACGACATGTAGTGGTCTGTCGTTCAATGGCTTCAGTTCACTATAGGGATATAACAGTATCCTCTGGAAGATTACAGAGGAGATAAGACAAACATGGTTCCGCGGCGGCCGCATTTTCGATGGAGGGGAAATGCTTGTGGCCCGTGTACTCAGATTTAGGTGCACGTTAAAAACCCAAGGTGGTCGAAATTTCCGGAGCCCTCACTACGGCGTCCCTCCTAATCATATCTTGGTTTTGGCACGTAAAACCCTAACAATAATTATTAAGACAAACAGGGTTGAAGTTGCCGGGTAATTGGGGCAAAAAAAGGTGACGTATTTTACAGTGGAGCTGTTAAGCTTTTCGTTATGCCGTGCGGGGACGCCAGAAAACTGTTGTCATCAGGAACCGGAACTTGCTCTCTTCATCCTCTTCTTCATCATCTGCACCGCTTTCAGAACAGGCACGCCAATTTGTCCGACGGGAGATGCAATAACTGACGGGCGAGAGCACGAGTACACAATGAAAGAGATAGAAAGAAAGAGAAAGGGAGAAGTACAGACAAAGAAAGGGAAAAAAAGGAAAGAAAACAGTCTAAGGCGAGAAAACGTATAGAGAGAGATTGAGATAGAAAAAATGACAAGAAAGAAAGACAGAAAAAACGAAAAAAAAAAAAAAACCGCCAGGCCTGCGCGGAACGCGCAGCACAGTCACAGCGAAAGCTGGGAGAGCACCATTTCTAAAACCCGTTGCAATCTATCTTGGGGCTACTAATACAAGTACGCTTATAAGTTACCCACTACTCCATTAATTGATTCGGTGGCTGATGACGACGAAGAATTATGGCTGAGCCCTTTGTAATGGGTTGGAAGCATTCAACGACCCCCCTCGTAATGCAATTCATATTGTGTGACGCCTGGTTACACAAATGGCATTCTGTGACGCCTGGTTGTCGTTTCACTCTTCTGCCACGTTATATTGCGCATGTTAACGCGGTTCCTTCCCGACATAATGCTTGTATAGGGTTTTTGTGCGCCGGATTTTCGAGCACAGGCATGGCTCAGTGGTAGAACACTGGGCGGGCACGGAGCGGACCCAGGTTTGAACCCCGTTCCATCCTGAACACTTTTTCTTATTAAGTTTTTTTTTTCTTATTTCGTGCGATAGCGGTTACGGACACCGGCGGCGGCGGCGGCGGACAACTACGGCACCCTTGTTGTGATCTCATAACAGCTTTCGCTGTATTAGAAAAAAGGAGATAAACTCACTGGGAAACAAACACACACAAGAAAGAGATAGAAAAATTAGGGCAGCTTTGCACTGGTGGTGCCAAGCATGAAGAAAGTGCAGAGCTGGGTTGCCTTCTTTGTTTCTCATTACTGTTTACTTGCTTTCTCACTCTCCCTTATCTCAGTTTTTCTCTGTGTGGTTATTTTCATTTCTCTCTTGCTCGCTCTTCTCCGAGGTTTTCTGTCTTTTTTTGTTTGTTTCTTTTCCTTCTCTCTCTCTCTATCTATCGTGTTTACCGCGTTAAGTTACTAATGACTCAATTACAACCCGCCTACTGTGACTCTGTTAGCCTACCATAAACCACATGTTCCCATCTGACGCACGCCGTTAGCGGTTCAATCCCCCCTCGCCCCCCCCCCCCCCCTTTTTTTTTTCTTCTTTCTTAGCGAACTACACCGACACAACGACGCACGAAACAATTATATAGAAATGTTGATTTTTTTTCATCCAGAATCTTCTTAGCTTTTCTGTACGTCTTGTGTTTACGGCTCATATAGCTGATCGACTACAGTATTTTTTTTTACCACAATCTAGCGTCGACACCGGCAGAATATTCAATAAGCGCTAAGCTTCAAGGCATTTAGGGAACTAATTGAGGAGAACGTGTCAAGTATGAACACTCAAGGGAAACGAAGTTGCACCGGAAAGCCTGCCTCCCTGAGCTGCAGTCTTTAGATAGCGCAGTTTCAGAAACCTCACTGACAGAACCATTAAAACTGGCTGTGCTGGAAATGACCCTTGTAGTAGAAAACTGAAAAGGATGTGCGAAATGTAGCATACATTCAAGTGCCGGTACAAAATAACGCAGTAACGGAGTATTGCAGATACAAGCTCTAACTTAAGTTCGTTGGTATAGACCAGCAGACAAAATTTTTTTGCGGCAAACGCGAATTTTCAAGTTTCTTTTTTTTTTTTTGCAATTGCCATGAAGTGCTCGTGAAAACATTAAAATTTTGCTTTCTTTAGCAATTTTTAATTTGAAAAAGTATGTTTCTTTCCGTTGCCGTTAGTCGTTTGGGAGATATAATACTACACAGAAAAATAGACATTCTTTGCCTTCGTCACTTTTGATACGGCTTGGAGCAAAAGTTGTGGCCCATGGAATTGAGAAAATTTCCGTTGCTGAAGACTGTGTTTTGATGATTCCGTCATCCAGCAAGATGGTTCTCTTGAAGAAAAGGAAACGCATAAAGCCACGAATATAGCGAGCAACAGCTTATTAACCGACTTAGACGCATTAACCGGCAATGCAGTAGTTCGCGTACACTTTAAGAAAACAAAGAGTACGTATTAATGTTTTCAGTCAGCCCCGACATGCCACGTATACGACTTTCTTTTGGGTCCCGCGACTTTCCGAAGAGAGTATAATCGTTTTCTAAGAGAGTTCACGTGTGTCTTCGAAGAGGGTCATGTGGATGGGAAGTCAGGTATAACAAAAAACAGAAAAAAAGACCCATTTTTTTTGGTTATTAGAGAGAATCTCGTGACAAGAGAACCTCAACATTCTCCTGTAAGAGTAAAAGGCAGGGCATGGATGATATGAATTCAGTGCGATATTGCCAATTGAGGCGCTGAAAGAAGACTACATCAGAAGCGTACGAATTTGTTCTTGTTGGCTCATGAGTATAAGCAGGAAACAGCGCAATCATACGAGACCCTTTTAATGGAATTTAATGCTGCTGGCAGCCGCGTTTTAGGATTCCATTGCAATCTCAAAATACCACAATGAGAGAGCACGCACCTTCCATGTCCACAGCAGTGGTGAGGCACGTGCAAGCGGTCTTTCAATTTCACTCCTACCGAAAGAGCCATAATTGTTACCAGACTAACGACTGTATTGGTTCTGCACATGCTGCTTTCCGGGCTTTCTGGGATTTTGTTCATTGTCTTTTCTAAAGAACTTGAGTATGTAAGCTGCCTGAATGAATGAACACTGTCTGCCTGGGGGACCGGAGCTTTGTCAAGCCGAAGAACTTTCGGCTTTTTCTCCAGTTCTCCATTTTTCACCTTACGTAGGAAATGGTGCAAATAAAAGATTTTTGATTGATTGATTGATTGATTGATTGATTGATTGATTGATTGATTGATTGATTGATTGATTGATTGATTGATTGATTGATTGATTGATTGATTGATTGATTGATTGATTGATTGAACACTTTCTGTCGGAAAGCGCGGGGCTCTGTGTTCTTTCGTTCCTTCCCGCCTTACTTATAGCGCTGCTTACTACATATACGACCATGTTGATTTCCACATAATGAAACACAGCGCAACCATGATGCGGACCAAGAGAAAAGGAAACAAACCACCAACTGGCCCTCTTTGAATTCTTCCAGACAAAATCTATGTTTTCGAGTGTCAATAGAGCTCCTAGGTAACGAGACCACCATGGTCGAGGTGTCGAGGTGCATCGAACTTGCTGTGCGGAACTGGACACATTGAATCAAGTAAATGTAGCTGATAATAACAATAATAAATGTTGGGGTTTTGCGCCCCAAATCACGATATGATTCTGAGAGACACTGTACCGGAGAGCTCCGGAAATTTCGACCACGTGGGGTTCTTTAACATGCGCCCAAATGTACGTACACGGGCCTTTCACCCCTATCAAAATAAGGCCGCCGCTGCCGGGATTTGATCTCGAGGCTTTAGGGTAAACCGTCAACCACGATAACCACTAGACCATCATGGAGGGTGTAAATGCACCACAGCATGCATAAAACATTGCGTCTCCGCTAGCCTATTACATATGTTAGTAAAGAGATCAAATTATGTTAAGCACTCGTCTCGCTTTTAAACGAAACCATGCCTTGGATATCAGACTCCGCGTGTGCAGCTAACGTGACGCCGCTAGCAGTTGCCATAGCAGTTGCACCTTATCTCATCTCTAACGTAATAAAACCCCGTTGCATGTATCATGGCTATTTTTCCCTGATGGGCCTTTTCTCTTATGTGACAGTTATTTTTTGTTCTTGAACGTAATGTAGGCAGATAAACCACCAGCCTTAAAAAAAAGTGATAATCTGGTCTCAGAGCTAAATACACTCATAAAAATTATAATTAACCTGTTCGCTTTCTTACATTGTATTCTGTTTTCTTTCTGCACGCGATGCATTATTCGGTAACTCCGCTAATGTTCAGCAAATGGCCTAAATCTGAAAAAAAAATAGCCTTAGGTTTCTATAACACCTCCATGTTTCTGTTAAATAAACGACTGTGTCAATAAATAGTTACGGTAATCAGTAACGCCACATAGCAGGCTACCAGCTAGGAACAACACCTTTTAATAGACGCTCTCCTTCGAGCTCACTTAGCAAGAATTGATGCTTCTGGCTGCGAAACAAACAGGGAGAGAACAAACGCCGCTCGTAGCCTACTTCATAGCAGTGCCTGTAGCCGGACCCGTAGATTCGAAGCGAAATCAAATAAAATTGGAAAATTGCGCCAGGTGTACAGTTGTCCTTAAGGGTAAGCAAGGCGCATATAGTCTGTGTTCCGAACCTGAGGAGAACTGCAGTAATTCTAAGTTGCGAAAGAAGACAGCTTACAGCGTAAGCGGCATTTCGTATCTGGAATACGTTCTTCGCAACGTGGTGACGCCTTCTAAGCAAGGAACTTTATTATAGCCGTGTTTCAAGACTTTGTATGTGGAGCCTTCTGCAACACAACACAACTTTGATTAGGCGCCTAACCAGGTGTGAGTCACAACAATTCACGCAGGCAACCTTACTGTACAGTTTCAGAACATTCTGCCTGACGGCCATCTTAAACAGAAATGAAACTGTCTACACAAGATTGCACACCATATTTTGTAAAGTTTCAGAACATTCTGCTTCGCGGCTATCTTAAAGCAGAAATCAAACTGTCTATAAAAGGTCGCACACCATTTTTTTTATTTTACATTATCTTGGCGAATGTGTATATGTGTTGGTTCTTAAGATAATTGAAAATGAATATGAATGGTCACTGCTGACATAGTTTATATTTATCAGCAACGGTGGATATAAAGCCACCTAATGATTATCAAGAAATACACAGCAGTGAGCACCTTCTTTATTGTTTGCTTTTGATCTGAACATGAATATTTTACATCAGGCAAGTGCACCGTAGTAATATACGAACATTAAAAACCGACAATTTTTGAGCAAAACTTGTTTAATTGTAAGAGAAATGCAAGTCCGAAGATATTGCGAAACTACTACATTATTGTAAAGGGCAAGCTCGCCTGGGATCCTTTGATTTAGTATTTTCAGTACGTTCTCAAACGTAACATATTCCTGACACCAAAGGTGTGGCATTGACGTGACACGATGCCCCGTATCTATCTGTAGCGCCACGCCAGTCTTGGCCAGCTGGCCGCGAAGAAAAAGAAGCAAGCCGCGTGGCTCGTGATGTGCGAGCCACGCACAAGAAAGAACGGGCTGGCTCTTGACCTGGCTGGACGCGGCAGCCGCTTCCGCTTCGCTAAGCCTGCGTCCCAATAAAGTTGCGACCACGGCACGGCCTCGTCAGCCACCACCTCGTCTCCTTGATCTATCTATCTATCTATCTATCTATCTATCTATCTATCTATCTATCTATCTATCTATCTATCTATCTATCTATCTATCTATCTATCTATCTATCTATCTATCTATCTATCTACATATCTATAGATAGATAGATATACACAGACATGGAGCGCATCGGTGGCTGCTTCTATACCTATTTCTATTTTTTTTTGTGATACTACTTATGTTCCTTTTGTTTTTTTTCGTCCATAACTGCTTTTGCTCCATATTCGGGGCCTAAGCGAGAATTTCAAAGAAGAACATGTGACGCAGGGACAAGAAGCGAAGATGAAGTGAGTGGACTCGCTACACCATGTTATCAGCGAAGCGGAGCTGTAATCAAATTATCGTAACACGGCGGAACGTAAACACTTCGCGCGGGAATGAGGAACAGCACAGCTACTCTTCTTATCTGCTCCTACTAGATGCATGTCCTTCCTTTTTTTCCCCCCCGAAAACTTTCCCGCCGTTCGAAGTGCTCGGGTGCACGTGGAAATTACGCAGGAACTCGAAAAAAAAAAAAAAAACACAGCTAGAGAAATATACCAAAAGCAGAAAAAAAGTTTAAAAGGCCGAACATGCAGGCAAGGGCCATAAACCGCCACGCCAAAATTGGCGCCAGAAAGTTCAGACTACCGCTATCAGATGGCGCCGCAGGCGGCGAGAGATACGAGAGCAGGCGTGTGCAGTTCTGGGAGGGAATGAGACTGGCTTCTCGCTCGCGAACCATAGCGCATGCTCCGTTCCTTTTTCCTGTTTCCTTCAACTTCTCCCTCTCTCTCTCTCTCTACATTTGATCTTCCTCTCTCTACCTAAGGCGAGAGGAAGGGTCGGAGCCCAACGTGGGATTTGGTGACCGGTCGCAAACACTGAATGCGGTGGAGTCGCCGAGTGCGGCGGTGGTTACCGCTCTCCGGCCTTTGTTCGAGTGGCGGTGGCGTCTGGCATGCTGTCTTCCCTCTCTATCCACTGAGAGTCCTACTCACTGCTCCGGGAACTTCGAGGGTGGAAAAGCGCGCGCGATTCCGCGCGGACCGAGACACGTGTCATGCCACTGTACACGGGATCGTCGGTATTGCGAGGTGACAGCTGTGTGCGCACTAGCCAGCTGCTTCGGTGAAGACGTATCCTTGAATTCAGCACGTCTGGTTACTTGTGTTCAACTACCTTTCAAGCACGTACACCGAGGACAAAAGCAGCAGTGCGCCGGTCATCTTCGCGTACTGGTCAAGAAAAACGTTTGGAGCTGACACTCCACGTTTGCTTCAGCGTTGACAAATTAATTCGGAGCTGTATCGGCGTGCAGACTTCTAACGAACTTCTCTCCCAGTGCGTGTTCTCCGAGGTGGTAGATCTCTCTTCTTTCTTGCATAGCTGGACTGGTTGCGATAAAAACGAGCCTTGGCTAACGCCAGTTTTACAGGTGCCGTTGAGATAAGATAAGCTTCTTCGTGGTGAATAGTCTATTCATTTCATTCTAGGAGATGATCCTGAGACACCCCTTAAGATTATTAAAATGAGAGTCAAGTTCAGAAAGCGTTGCATAAGCGATCTGTGATAGCATACACTTGCTGGAAAGAAAAGTTGATCTTTTCCGTTTCCTTCGCTACCAGCATGTTTGCTGAATAAATGCAAGAATGTCAATTGATAGAAAACTTATCCTACTTTGACAGTGCTATTGCTATGCTCGTTTCGACGTTGTTTAGCTGTTACTTGCAAGGGTCTGTCTAGACAACACTATGTGAAATAGAAAGTTGCACTAAGAAAACCTGGTAAACATATTCTTCTGTTTACATATTGATTATGTCAGATAGAACTCATGTTATTACACTATCCGTACTATTTCATAGCAGTAATAGCGCCCAAATGGCCTGATCAGTTGATTTCAAAAACGAAAACAAGGCAGCCTTTCTCACTTATGTTCAATGCATCTTTAGCCACTCACTTCAAATATCCTGTAGCGATACTCGAAGATTACTATAAACACAGCAGAAAATAGTTCGCTCGGCCTGCTCATTAAAATATGAGACTTAATAGTTAGTAAGTGTATGAAAAATGCCCAGTTTCCTTCAATAATGTCAATAACACCATCACACGTTTTAGTACTGTATGACCTTTTCTACAGCGTGAGAAATGCAACCACGAAAACATGTGTAACGACGAATATTTGGAGAATACGCTGATCATCCAGACAGGACAATGTCTCAGACGACTGCATCTTGGGAAAGCGCGACCTCATGCACTGTGGTGCACCAGCGAATGACGAAACTCCCACCGTCAGCGAAACGGTGGGCAGGTCACAGTTTGGTGCTAGTGAAAATGGTACTGTCCATTTTGCTCCTGTCTGCGCTTCTGTTGCAACAGCCCACAGCTGCGATAGGACTGCCTCTTTCCACGGAAGCAACAAGCTGGCTTGCAAGGATCCGTAGGGACGGTGAGTTGTCATGTGTTTGCCTCATTTGCCTCGCACGATAGCAGACAACATGATTTTTAGGTTTTAAACAGTGCATCCAATTTATTAGCAGCAAAACAAAAACAGTGATTTGATCATAGCGTAAGGGCCGAATAAGCAGCACCCTAGTCTCGTCACAATGCCTTTTTCTTTTATTATTTAACTACCTCACTGTTTTACAGGCTACAGTATCTGTGTTAAATTACCGAGCTGGGAAAGCACGCACTTTTCATGTAAATGTGCTGACATGACACGCTTGCTTCTCACAAATATTTTGACCTAAATGTGACCTTAATAGGGGGATATATCTTTGTTCGCACGCTATCTTTGTCATGCACTAACTTTGTGTATAATATATCGCGAGAAACATTAGGAATCTAGAGGTGTATTCGGGTAGAAACTAGAAAATATATGTTTTGTGCCTTCTTTCAGAATAGCCTGAATGAAAGCTTCCCCGGGCAGATGTGATATGTAGTATTGTGTAATACAATATTCTGATGCTGCGTGTTAACGAAATGAATGGTCATTTGTTGTCTAATGATCGATACGATCATCGGTGCTAAAATTAATCACTTTTTCGCAAAGTGACGTGAAATAAACTGTTGCTTGCATTATAGAAGAAATTAAAACATCGCATAACTGCATAACCTACAAGAAAATTTGACAAGGCTGTCAAAGTGTATCTTTGTTAAGCGGCGAAGTACTCCAAACCAAGTACTTTCTTCATGAAATATATATGTCTGTGTGACTGGCTTGAGTCATTAAGCATGGTCGCTTCTTCATCATATTGTGGACAGTATACGGAAAGCGCGCCGCCGAGTTGTATGGCGTGTCATATCAAGGGTAATTGCTGATTTTTTTTTTTGTTTCATATTTTTTTTCAACGCGGTGTTAAAAAACGAGGTGAGTAGGGTACTATGCTGTTCTAAACAATTCACTATGCTCACAGCAAACTGTATATCAGAGTCTTGTTGATATAACAGTGCTGCATTCGTTTGCTTCTCATGTAGATAGTTTGCAGAGAGCGTCCCCGCCAGCTTACGTAGGGACCTTTTGGCGACAAATTTGACAAAATACAAATTGCTGGTGACAATAATAGTGTGGCCACGAGGCACCAGACGGCTTCCTCGTTTCCATTTGTGGCTGGTGATCCATGGAAGCTAATTTCACTATGCGACAGTGAAACGTGGATCAACGCTTTCGACCGCATACGATAGCAAAACTGAAATAGCTACAAGCCCTTTTTATCCTATTCATGGCTACTGTACTGATTTTTAGTCATCATACATTGCCCAATTTTCATTATTATTGATGGATCCTGTTCTCTGGATAATACAAGTAATCATGTTGAAGTACATGATGCGCTTTACATTATATGGTGACCTCTACTTTCACAGTTCAGTAGCATACAAAAGTACACGTCAAGCAACTCGCTGTTGTATACCTGTCCACAAATATAATCATGTTTCCTCTAGCAATGAACTCATGTAAAATAGTATAAGACGTTCAGCTAACACTAGATACATTCCTGCTTCCTTGTCAATTCGTGAAAGTATGGCTTATATTCCAAATCTTCCCATGCATCCACTCACATGCAATGCAAAATTTACGCTGACATCAGCGTAAAATAAGAACCATGAATGCGCTTCACCTAGGAATGGTAACCTCGAAAATAACTGAACGACTCTCTTTCAACGGTGCACATCACTGTATCACTGACACAAACGTACAGCAGCTCTAGTACTGCAGTGTGTAGGGCAGATGCATTCTCACGTCCAGCTAGGCCGCATACAGGGGTGGCATAAATTCGGCGCATTGAACTATGATGGCTCACGAATAAGATGCACTAGCGACAGAGCTTGAGAAATTAGAATTTTTTTAGACGAGGCTCCTCCTACTTAAGCCTTAAGGTGGGTGCCCTATCACCCGGGGGAGCAGAGTAGGGGAAAGATTCGGAAAACCATGCAACAAGTATGTCACCTGATCAGAAGAGTGCAAAAATTACGGACTCAAAGAAGAAAATTGCACGAAAATGATACATGCGCTGATCACGAGCATAATCATGTACGGGACCCCATACGTAGACATGAAGAACAGCGAATGGATTAAAAACAACACTGTCATAAGAAAAGCCCACAAGGTTGCCATGGGCCAGTCACTACACATCCAAGGAGAAGTTGCTCAAAATGGGAGTGCATAACACATGGGAAGAGCTCGTCGAAGCGCACTACGTCAACCGGCTGGAGAGGCGCGAATACGGGTAGGGCCCCACTCCAAGATCGGGGCTACCATGTCGAAGATGATGTGCATTTTCCTCAGCGCATCCCAGATTAGAAACTTACACAAAAGTGATATACCAAGAAACATGCATCCCTTGTACGATAAAAGGAAGAAGGCGGGCTAGGATACAACTGCTGAACCAGAACGCACCAACAGCAATGTTGTAAACGCGAGATACACGGCCGCATAGGCGTACATTACAAACGACCGTTTTGCAATCAGCGGGGTCAACGAAAGCGGTGAAGAGCTGAGAGCAACACTGATACGTGCCAAGGACACGAGTACAGCAGAAGCGCTGGGCATAGCCCTGACCATCGCAATAGGCAAGAAGACCCGGGTTACCGTGATAAGAGATTTGCAAGAAGCACGCAGAAGGTGCATGAACGGAAGGATCGGAGACGCAGCACTCCATGTCCTGAAAAGCACCAGGTCGAACAAACAACCAACACGAGTCTCTTGCGGGGAACCAGGCGGCAGACTCTGCAGCTCGAGATCGTGCACGCCGAGCAATCTCCGACACGCAGAGAACACGTACGAGGGGCTGTCACGACGAGGTTGAACGCATACCGAAGAAGTACTCAGAAATTTTGGCGCATTACAGGAAGAAAGAGGAAGTGGTGCCCACAGGCACGGAAGAGTGTGAGAAGGGTGCAAGCGGGAACATGGAGCTTCAAGCTGGAACTTAACTGTACGTAACATTGACGCACGACATGCACCCAGGGACGTACGGGCGAGACTGCAAAATTTGCCCACCGGACACGCGCAACACCCTGCCCCACACCGAGTTGGAGTGCAGGGAACAATGTCGACGTACCACATTTATCACTCCCAAGCGGAAACGAAGAGAACGCCGGAAATGCGCAATATTGTAGCCATCTTATTTGAGCTTTCACAAGGTAGAATTTTAAAAGGCAACATGATATGTTGACGCTCGGCTCTTATGAGTGTTTGAAGTGATTGTGAGCTTGTAACACATTGTAAACATGCATAAACGTATTACACACTAAAAACAGGCCAACAAACAAGTAAAACAAACCCGACTCTTCAAGTGTCGCGCAACATGTACAGCTTTGGTATCGCACATGCAGCACTCTTCGATCCAGTGTGTACTTTCAACAGTCAGTGATCGTAATCACCTAGTGTTTAAATCGACATCGAGAGAGCACTTAGATTTATTAATAAAAAAAAACTAAAATGACTAGCTTGAACCGCATTCACTGGTAAATTAATAAGTCAACAGGAGTACTTATTGTTGAGGCAAATGATGACTTAAGTCGTATGAAGCCGTACATAATAGGCATGGAATCAGCTCCGGCAAAAAGGACCTTTCAATAAGCTTAAACACCGACCAGATGTAAAATCTCTAGTGCCTGCGCAGGAATTGCATTGCCTGGTGCAATAAGGTGATCCCTATAACTCCAGTGCGCTCGACCTTACGATAGACAGCAAAAGACATATCCGCTCCCAATCTCGAAAAATTGGAAAATAATATATAGGCATTCATCGGCTATATATTCAATATGTTTCTTGGTCAAACGAAACATCGCCGTTTTTTTCGTGCAAGCACACGTGTGCCATAATGAATTTCTCAGAAACGTCGTCACCGAAACAATAATTTAACTTCATATAAGGCGGGAATGAAATAAGCTTCTAAAAAGTCTTCAGACCCACGGCGCACGTAATTTGTACTTAGCATGCAGGCAACTGAAACAATATTGTCATCTTTCCAGACGCGCAGTTTCTTTTATCTAAGCCAATATTAAAGTAGGCACGTGGCAATAATGAAAAAAACTTCTTTTGCGCGAAATTTTCTCCCTGACCGAGTGTGATTACGAAAGTTTCTCGCTCAATTTCTCGGTTCACTTTTGTATTTTAGACACAGCTGCCGTTGTAGTTAAGGCCTATTCAAAGCTGCGGCTGTTAGTCGAAGCCGCGTGTTCAAAATTCACTCACCGAGCCGAAAAGCGCTCTCTCCGAGCTTTGTGGAATCCAGAGAAGGTAATTACCGCCAGGCGAGCGGTCGAATGCGCAAAATAATGAGTAATATTTCACCAGACTGCGGTGGCAGTTGAAAAATTAAACAGCGCCGAACGCCTCCTTCCACGATTCTTGGCTATATATAGTACATATACTTGCGAGTGCATTCGCACTAAAAAAAATTGTTAGCCGCGAAAGGCGCGCGTAAGAAAGGTCACGTCGCCTAAGGGCGGAGCTAATTTGGCGTTCGGGGTCGGCTGGCGCAACGCAGCGTGCCTTGAATAGGGCGTTCTGCAGTTGTAGATATAGAAAAGCGCCCAACTTGGGACTCGGTCTCCGCCATTCTTTGTTAAACGAAATGTCAGCAGCAGAATTGGGCGCGAGTGCGGGTCGACGCTTGCAACGAATGCTGCTGCTTTCTCGTGGCACGTGCGCTATGTAGAATACCTTAAATGAGGAAATATGTTCCCGCGAGAATGGAACCAAGCGGGAATATTATTGCAATAAGATTGTGAACTGCGAGTCGAGCACACCGCTCGTTACACATGCAAGTGGATAGAGGTACGTATAATCGAAATACTTCCTCCCGTTCGCGTATATCTTCATTAAATACATTTACAAGTAATACGGGCATCGCTTCAGAATGGGAAATTCTTTCTTCCAGCCTGCGTCACAAGTTCTCTACTTAAATCATGCTATTGTTGCAGAGTTTATATTGAATTCCTCGGCACAGGGGATTAGAGGGTATTTTTGTACGAGACACATACTGCGCTATGCCCGTGTACGTACCTGTGCACGCACGTCTTTGTGTGGGGTGTGCGTGCGTGTGCGTGTGCGTGTGTGCGTGTGCGTGTGGGTGCGTGCGCGCGCTCGCGCGCCTCTGCAAATGAACTAGTCTCTTAAAATACTAGGTTCCAGTCACTTATTGAGCGGCCCCTTACAATATCTAAATGTAAATTGCAGAGGCACCAGACAATCAGCGCTAAAAACAATCTCAGCAAAGCTCAGTCTTATTAAAGCGCTTGAATGAAGAGCCTTTCTACGAAGTCGCAAAAGCACTGTGGATAACGTCGCACGGAAAAATGTTGCCAGATAACTTAAATTCAGGATCACTCTAGTTTCGTTCTTCCTTTCTTTCTTTCTTTCTTTCTTTCTTTCTTTCTTTCTTTCTTTCTTTCTTTCTTTCTTTCTTTCTTTCTTTCTTTCTTTCTTTCTTTCTTTCTCTCTTTCTTTCTTTCCTTTCCTTCTTTCTTTCTTTCCTTTCCTTCTTTCTTTCTTTCTTTCTTTCTTTCTTTCTTTCTTTCTTTCTTTTTATCGCATTGCCCAATGCACTCCGCTAACTTCTTCCTTTCTCCGTGCTGGGAATATGACCTTCATTCACGTGCGCTGCAGCGCCACACTTTTGTTGCTACGGGCAAAAACGACAGCCATGCTTTCCTGTCCATGCAACAATAAAATTTGGCAGCGCGAAATTTCACGCCACCTCAATTAAAGATGAGGCTGCCAGATCAGGAACGGCTGATCATGTAAATTCCCATGATTTAGAGAGCATCAATTATTGGAAAACGGCACGTGCAAATACGCTTGGGACCGGCTCACTTTCGAGGGCAGGATTTCTTCAAACTCGCCGGCGTCGGGATCTTTTGTGTAAGACGTCACCACCGAAATCTGTGAGTCATAAAAAGCTTCGTTTTAAAAAAAAGATGTACTAAGCGCGGATGTACTACCAGAGGAATGCCAGCCTTTTAGAGCGCAGCTCTTGCGTAGAGCGGCGTCGCCGTCGTCGTAACCGGCGGTGTGAACGAGGACGAAATAGAGCGAACGCGGAGTCTGTCGATATCACGGGCGACTGACGTCCGTCCTCGCTTTCTCCTCAGTGACGCCCACTGGCTCCTCTGTTGGAGCTCGTGAGCATGCAGGGCTGGCAGGTGCCTGCGGCAGGCTTCGCTTGTCGTGACAGGGCTGTGAGCGTTTCGCTTGGTTCGAGACGCCTGCAATGCACAGAGTGGCATGCGTAGCGCTCGTGCTCTGGCACTCTCAGTGGCAACCACTGCGGATAAGCTGAACTTCAAACATAATTGACACTGCCCCAGCATGAAACGTGCATCCGTTCTTTTAGAGCGCAGCTGTTAGGAGCCCGTTCCTGCGTTGAGCGACGTCGGCGTCGTCGTAACCGGTAGAGCGAACGAGGATGAAAGAGAGCGAACACAGAGCGCCGAAGAGGATGAAAGACGGGATAGCAAGGATAGCGCGAGGAGGAGGAAACAACAAGGGCTAGACGACAGGTTCCCCGGCGTAAATTCCGCGGTGCGACAGAAGTGCGCGCTGTCGGGCGATCGGCGATGATGCCATCACTAAAGTATCCGGCGAGGGCGTCCACCGGTGACATATATGGGAATAAAGCGCTGCATGAGCACAGCCTGTCTGCGGCGGTTGTCGTGGAACGTGCCCACGCACTGCCTTCCGCGGTGTCCCCGTTAGCGACACAGTCGCGCTACGCTCCGTCTGCAGCACTGGATGTGATATGGGCGGCACGAAATTGTCCGCTGTAAAATATAACACACGCTTGAGCACATGAACACCTTCGAAGCCACTCGCAAGCTCCATTCTAAGCTCGTATTTCTAATTGTGCAAGTATTATGTGAGGTAGTCAAAGAAGTTAGCAATTTTACGTAACTGACCGAAGGCCAAGAAAATATTTTGCGGTACAAAGCAAGGGAGAACCTGGCTGTAGTGTCTGTTTTCTGTTTTGTCTTGCCGTCCAGCGCCCAAAGGAAACAATAAAAGCATAACAAGCTAGCCACCGTAACTCTAGACGGCTGCTGAAACGTTCTGCTTGCAACTGTAAGATAATTAGTCGGTCAGCCATGCCTCCGTACAGTACTATTATAGATCACAGCAAACATACGTTGCTAGATGAGTAAAAATAGTGAATTAGTGTTACTTGTTTTTCGTCTGCTCTCACGTGTAGGATAGACGGATTGAAGTAAATATCCGTGTGGCGTATGTGCGCTGTCTGCGCAATCGCTATCCAAAGCGTGCGAGGGGATGGGGTGGGGGGGGGGGGGGGAGGGTAAGTTTCACTGCAATTTTACTGTCCCCCCCCACTCCAGCCTTGGTCATGTCTCAAGGAGCAAGGAAGGAAACAGAATAGGAGAAGGCAGGGATGTTGCCAGGAAAAATTTCCGGTTGGCTACCCTACACTAGGACATTAGGGCAGGGGAATTGACAGATGAGAAAGAGAAGGGAGGGAACTGAAGAAAAAGAAGAGAGCGCGACAAAGAATTCACTGCAGCGTGCGGAATCGCACCGCAAGTCAGAGGCGTTCGCACAAGCCCACCATCCTCAAAAAAGCACAAGAGTTCTTTCACTGCCTTGTGGATCGTCGAGAGGTGTGAATGTTACCGAAGTGGCACCTGCACAGAAAGTGGCCGATCATCCAGTCGCCTCCGTGCGTTGGAAAGTACTAGTCTCTCCAAGACAAAACGAGGACAGTGGCACAGCAAGTCTTCGATGTTTTCTTCAGGGCCGCAAACATGACATGCCGCACTGTCAGACCCTCGTATATGCTTTCGTGAACGCAACTATCAACCAAAGGCGACAGAGAAGCAGAGCTTCGCGTCGATGAAGGCCGGATGGATGTCGGAGTTTCAGTCAAGGGTTCAAAATTGATGCAGTCTGGTATGTCTTATGTTTGGCGTCTTCCACTCCGTCAGTCTGAGACTGCGGGTCAGTTGCCGAATCTGCCTCGCAGCGTCTGTTCTTGATAGCGGAAACAATCTTCGTAATGCATGCAAAAATTTAAATGGAAGTGAAGCCATCATGTGCTTCTAACAAAGGCCTTTCTTTGACCCCCGGTTTTCCGGGAGTAAGAAGTGGGAAGTAAACAGTTTTTGCAAAGCAGCAACAGGGTTCCTCGGCAACCATTATCGTGAAAAGCCTGCATTGCCTTAACTCTGCTCAATAACAAAGACAGAACAGGTCGGACTAAGTAAAGATGTGAGGAGACTTGGTGCCCCTCTGCGCACGCCAATGGCGCTAGCTCAACTGATAGCGCATTTTCCGATAGGTTAAATACACAACAATCATTTGATGTTCACAAAGTTGAGGAAAGACTGAACTGCCCTGGTGAACTCGAGCGAAGATGGCCTGCATCTGCAAAACGTTTTTGATCTATATACTGTTCATAAAACAAAGTTAAATTAATTGTGTGGAATGGCGTCCCATTAGTTAAAGGTATCGCTATTTAAACAGTACATGTGAACAAGAAATTTGGTCAATTATTCACCGTATACATCTCTCGGTTCTGAAATTTCATCTCTAATATCACGCTGACCCCAAAACACCGATGTACGCGAGCAGGTGGGTCAATATCCCTGAAAAGAATTCGGCAGATCCCACGTATCATGGGAATCGATGTTATCCAAAGCATGCAAAGGGAAGGTGAGTGTGGTTTGATTTGATTGAGTGAATCGTTACGAAAAGACGCCAAAGATATGTACTAATGTTGTACGCACAGACATATGTCGAACAGTCGCATGTGTTTTATACAACCAGTTGTTTACAGTTGCGTAACGTTGTCAATGACAACGTTACGTAAGAAGCGGTAAGCTATTATCGAGTACCTGTGCCTCCTAGGATGGTAGCCCTGGTTATAGCTACGTAGGTCAACTTCAGTGGATGGTGTTAACTGCAACTGCTGTTAACCCGTCGTGACGCCTGTATCATAGGAGTACATATTTAATATTTATAAAATTAGATCGCCACCACTGTTACCACAATTCACGTTTCACCAACATTACGCCTGCATAGGGTTTTTTTTTTTTCCAAAGCAATTCCGAGACCTGGTGTGGCGCTGTGGTAGAATACTTGATTGTCACGCAGAATGCTTGGGTTCTGTTCTTGCTGAGAACCTAATTATTCTTTACATTCGTCGGGTCAACGCTGCTGATGTCAGTTTTTCTTAAGGCTCTTTTAAATTACCAATGTCTATCCTCGCGTTCCTGGGTAGAGATAAGCTGTCAATCACCTGTGGCGTATACCCGCATAGCGCGGCCCGTGGTATACGGGTATGTGCCACACGTGTCTGGAGGGAAGGGTTTGGTGACATACGCGACAGAATTTTCACGGTATTCATGTTACGACGAGCTACACATATCCGTCAAATGCCCTTACCCTCCCTTTCTAATTATGGTCTACCCAATGTGAAGGAGGCGATCACGAGAGCACATAGACGCATGCGGATAGATAGATAGATAGATAGATAGATAGATAGATAGATAGATAGATAGATAGATAGATAGATAGATAGATAGATAGATAGATAGATAGATAGATAGATAGATAGATAGATAGATAGATAGATAGATAGATAGATAGATAGATAGATAGATAGATAGATAGATAGATAGATAGATAGATAGATAGATAGATAGATAGATAGATAGATAGATAGATAGAAACGATCAAAGTGCCCGCAGTTCGCTAAGAAATGCTTCGCATTTAAAATTGCGTGAAGCATATAATGAAACGGGCAAGGACGCGCATTGGTGAGCGAGGTGGTTGATGGCTGATAGAGTTTGCTACTTTATTTTCTGATCATGATTATCTCGACCACCGAAGAGCTTAGTTGTAGCTATTTTCGACTCCTTCAAGCCCCTTTTACACTGAACGCATCGTCTTGTGTTCACGCCTTGGTCAATAACAGTTATAGGCGTTGTCTGTTCCCCTGTAATGGACAGACATTCGTGTTTACCGAATCCTTTTCCATTGTTTGCTTCGCAGTTTTACTCGAAAGGTGTCATCTTGGGATTTTTGTTTTCAAAGAAACAGATTAGAAAGTCGCACACCTCTTCAAATGGCACTCTGCCTGGTGCCTTAAACTATATTCTTGTGAGCAATCTTAATATTTGGCTTCTTTTAAAATGTGATATTTTAGTGAGCTGACTAGACGTTTATTGCCTAAAAGCAAGCCGGAGCGGCAGGATTAAAAGTTTGAAGAGGCAGTGGTCTTCTTGCCTGGACTTAGCACTACAACGACTAAAAAAAGCCTCACATTGTTCGCTGTCAAACCAGGAGCTCCTAAGCTGCAAGTTTCCTTTTCTTCGAGAGTTCCCAGACGATCTAAAGGGAGCCTGTCAAAAAAAGGGGAAAAAAAAGAACATGGCTTGCTGAGCACTCCACAAGGATTACAGGAAAACGTTTTGTGTAGCTGCATGTTGTATCTGTACACTATATTAACTTTTTTTTTTTACATCTCCCTTTTTTTCTTGGTTTTTTGCTTGCCTGATTACATGGAGTTGTTGAAATAGATTGTGTTGCGAGACATTTTTTTTTCGTGATTCTGCTATTAACGACTTTTCTCCACACTTCCCTCTGAAGATTGGTACCACATTGGTGAAAAAGTACTGTTCGTTGCACTGTTCGTTCATAGTACTGTTCGTTCATAGTACTGTTCGTTGTAACTTGAAGCTATAACATAGCATGTCTTGTTCAGATCGCACTTCATTGAGGTGAAAACCTTGAATGCCTCATCAAACGCGAAATTTGACCGGCAGCGTCCTGCGGCGTCGGGTAGGAGTGGTGCGAAGGGACGAGTGGCGCCATCGCGACGTCACCATATCACGTCACGATGACGTCACAGATTGACGAAGTTTGTAACGTTATTATGACGGCACGTGACATCCCGTCAGACGCTGACGTCATCACATGGCTAAGAAGCCTGGTCGAAGGTAGCCCGATCACGAAGGCAACGCAAAACCAGGTGAGGTACCTCCGATCGTGGAGGCCGTGCAGTAGCCACGTTGAGTGCAGAAAGCTTTCGAAAAAAGGGGGGGGGGGGGGGCGTATCAATACATCGACTGAGAAGAAAAAGACGACGAATTTAGCCTTCGAGTCGTGTTAAGTGAAATGCAACCAATTTGAGAGCCGAGGTGACTGCCATATCTTCTAATTGCTAATGGGTTATTTAACTATTGTATAATGATGATCTTGTTCTTTCAGTGATCTCTACTAACAGTCAGTAAGCATTGTATAATGAGGTACTCATGCTCCTGTTATTATTACTTATAGTTATGTAGTCCTCTCCTCATATAATGCTTCGATGTAGGAGCGTGGGAGGCGATTTGAATAAATAAATAAATAAATAAATAAATAAATAAATAAATAAATAAATAAATAAATATGGAATGCATAAGGGACCCTATGAGTTTTTTTTTGTACTTCTACTTCAGGTGTGTCGTGTCTAAACCCGAATCTTTAATGCACAGCCAAATGGAGACACGTTTACGGTGGCTTCAACAAAAGGCACAATTCTTTGGCAGCCGTTGGGTTAACTTGAAAGAAAAAAAGACCGGCTTTACGAGGCTTCTTCATTCTGATAATAACCCATCGAGTTTTTTATCGGCTCACCGCAGCCTCTGACGGAAACGTGTCGTAGTAAAACGATGACCACGACATCAAAGATATCTGAGACTCGTAACGGAATTGTGGGAATTCTTATAGAAACATTTGCGTTATTTACATATATTCCTAAGGATAATATGATCACTGAACAGGCGACAAGATTTTTAAATTTTTTTTCTAATAACGAAATAATATAAAAATATGAACATTCAAGATTAACTCTAGAGTTCCATGCTACTGAACGTAACATGAAATCCATTACAATCCTACTTCTGAGGGAATCTCTAGTGTTGTGGATCTTGTAAGCTCAAGAGCTGATAGTAGCGTGCATTGAACCTCCTTGGATAATATCAATAAACCTGGAAATGACATTGAGATAAGAATTACATTTACACAATTACTAGTGCTAAAATCTTGCAGGACGCTTGAACTTCGCCTTCAAGAGTAAAATGCGATAGCGCAGTCGGACGTCGTGCGCATCACCTTCTCAATTGCTAGCGTTGCTTCGGTTCTCAGGGCATGCCTCAACCGTGCCGTAAGCAAATGAACGACTGTGCGCGTAACATTGGCAGTTTCAAGTTATCCTAGACTCATTCAAGTACAGTTGTTAAGTGCCTAGTACGCCATAATTATTCATTTTGCGAATCAGCGAAGGGCCACTACGCCTCCGTAAGGCAACGCGCGACCCTACGCAGCTGTTCACTTTGTTGATTCTTTTGCTGACAGCTGTTCACTTTGTTGATTCTTTTGCTGATGGTGATGATTAGATCAGCCTGAACACTCTGTAAGGGGGGGGGGGATTATAAACACTCAATCGTTGCGCAATTCACATGTTTTGACACCTGGCGCGATTCTACGCTACTTCCACGCAATCTTGCATGCTTTAGGAGACTCCTTCTACAATATGACATTCATATAGTGTTTCATAAAGCTCTTCTAGTGATGCTTTAAACTGGTTTCCTCTATTTGATTTGTGTTGAAGTATGCCTGATTACTAATTTTTTTGAGTGTCAATATAAATGCAACGGTTTGCTTCCGTGTAATAAAGAAAAAAAAGAAATTGTGGCTCTGTGGTGTAACACCTGCTTGATACGCAGACGGCCTCGGTTCGATTCTCACTTGGCCCTAAGATTTTTATTAATAATTTTATTTCCATCTTTTTCGATTTTTCTGTCACGTACAAGATTATGATTTTTCGCTCACAACCAACGACGCCGTCACCGACGCCGACAGCAAAATTTCTGCGAAACAAGTTCTTTAACGCTATCGCGTTAATATCCCAGTCGGAAAAAAAACATCCGTTTTGCTTAATACAGTGAGGGGCAATGATGTCGCAGTGTTAAAAGTGGCGCCTGCTAAAGATAGACTCTTGGCGAGTTATAGGGTATAGCGCTGCAACATTTTCACGCGATCGTCCTGCTTGCACTTGTTAGTGTAACATGAAGGTTAGTCCAAAATACATCCCGATTGTTGTTGTTTTAGTTATCATATCGAATCAATCTAGACAGTCTGCAACCAACAATTATTGCAGGATTGAAAGGCGTTTGTGTCAAATAAGGAGATTTTCATAATAAAGATGAAGCGCTTAAACAAGCTGTAGCGATGTGGGATAAGTGAAGTAATCAGATCCAGCATAGTGTGCCGTTTGTAGAAGTTACCGCTGGTCTGAGTAACAGATAAGTAGGAACCGAAGAAAACTGCATTGCAGAAACATCAGCAAAATCAATCTACCCTACATTCTTGGTTTGGTTGACAAGTATAATCATCATTTTCTTCAGCATCATATTTCATTTTTAGCCCGACCACAGGAAAACAGTGCTTTCAGTGACCACTAATTACTTAAGAGCTGACTCGGTACATTCGGTCCGATTCTTTCACATATCTTATGGTACAACTTTACCCCAGGGTACATTTCATTGCGCTTAAACTCCATTCTCACTCATTCTGTAGCAACAGAATGTATACTATAGCCAGGACGCCGGAAAGAGGAGTGAGGGTGAGAAGGAAAGGCTCTAGGATGAGCAGAATAGAAAGGAGGAGGATAGAGAGCAAAGCGTAGAATATAAATAAAGATAAATGAAAGAGGGCACGAGAAAGAGATAGCAAGAACAAGGAAGCGAGAAATACAGTCAGAGAGATAAAGAAAGCGAATATAGAGAAATAAGAATAGAAAGACCGATAAAGAAGTAGAGAGACAATCAACGGAATAGAAATAAACACAGACAAAACAGAGGGAACTGAGGAAAAGAAAAGAAATAGAGTATTAAAAACAAAATATTTGCAAAACTTAACAAAACCGCAAAAGCCAGGACTTCATAGGCGCCCATCAGCTCCTCCGTTTCCTTAGAATTGCGCCTTCAGTGCAAGCTACGCAAATTTTTTATCACGTGGAAACATTTATCGGCGGCGACAAGGTGCGCCCATTATCCTATCACTAAAAATTTCCCTCAAACTCTGCACTACCTTGTGGCGTCAATAATTTCTGTGAAGCAACTTTAAAAACTTCTGCTAAGCCGCTTATAGATTATTATGCTAAATGAATAGAAGCTTACAGTCGTTTGTTAATTTAGCTTCAGATAGCAAAAAACTTGATAGATAATACATTCCAAAGCATTCCAAACTTACAAAAAAAAGTAGCTTGATAATGCGATATTTAAAGTGCGCTGAATACCGTTCACGATACTGTTAATAAATCTATTTGGAAGTTGGCAGGTATTAAACTTGAATAACGCTGTTTCTGTGACATGATTTTTCATAACGTAGTAAAAGAGCGGAAGCGCTTAAAGTAGTCTTTACCGACACATTCATCTGAATTTTATTTTCATTTCAATACAGTAGCGCACGAAGACTGGCTAGGACATGAGTTTTCGTAAACATTTTATCATTTACAGCATATGCACTAGAACGTTCGACGTTCAAAAAGAAAAACAAAGTTTAAGCTGTCAGGCTTCAGCTTTAATCAAGCAAGTTATGCGTGGAAGCCCTGCGTTGTTCGCGCACGTGGCATGCAGCGCTCTTATAGCGGAAATAATGAAGCGTATGAAAACGATCTAAAAGAAAGAACAGCGGACCATCTAACGCTGCCATTTTATAATGAACAGGTCTTTTGCGAAAGATATCAGCTCTCCAAAGCTTCTAACTGGTTTGTTAACGAGGTATTAGTAGGCGATTAAGCATCGCATACATGGAAATTAGTGATAGTGGAATCAAGATATTTTAAAGAGAACAAAACAATATGTGCAGACGGCATGTCATAAATGCTACACGGCCAGGAAAACGACAAACCATTATTATTTATACTTTCAGAGATTACGCCCGAGTGGTATTCGCACTCTTTTGAATATCGCACTAATAAATTTGAAAGCGAGACTCAAGCACTGTTGGCTATGATATTGAGAGGTATTGATACCAATAATTTTAAGCTCATTCGTAATTTATTATCCAATAGATAATGTGATAGTGCAATCACTTGAAATTTATTCAATGCTGATTCTTACAGGATCCTTCTAGGGCTACGCCAGGACAAAATTATTGCCATGGTGCCGCAAGCAGTTTTCACCGGTCATAAGAGATGTTTGTTGCATTGATTTATTTAGAATGTCATTCGGGCATCAGCTAACGCTTAGTGCGGTTTCTGGGCTTCCTAAAAGACAATCCTAATTATAATATGTCGGGTTTTACGTGCCGAAACGATATGATAATGAGGCGCGGCGTAGTGGAGGGCTCTGCAAATTTCGACCATCTGGTGTTCTTTAACGTGCACTGACATCCCACAGTACAAGAGTCTCTAGCATTTCGCCTCCACCAAAATGCGATCGCCAAGGCCGGCATCAAACCCGCGACCTTCGGGTCAGCAGTGGAGCATCGTAACCAATACACTACCGCGGCGGACAAACCTAAATGACGAGCTTAGAGGTAAAAATCTGTTTTCCTGTGAATGCCACACAGGACGATCAAGTTCGCAAACTAAAAAAAAAAAAAAACATGTGTGCGAGCCCAGTCAGACAACACAAGTGAAGGTTACATAACAAGTGCATAAGCAAATCTAATCCAAATAGTATTTTTCTACTTCCAAGTCAAAATGAACTATTTTGCGTAACTGTCTATTTGATTAAGCTACAGGACTATAGAGGTGAAAAGAATTTTTACACGCGATAAATGGAGTCGTCCTGCGTCATGTAAATTAAGTATGGCCTACAACGAAATTACCCGGCGATATAATTTCGGCGGCATGTCAAGAATGTACAGAGGGAGTGAAAACGTTCGCAGGCCACTATCCCATGTATTTCTATGGGAGCGTGGCCTGCGAACTTTTGACCAGCCCTGTACGTACGCATAGCATGGGAAGGAAAAAAAATATCATTTACAAAAAGCGTTTCGTATTCGTAAACACAGGTCAGTGTGAATTCATGCTGCGCAGGCGATACCAGGAATTTTCGTACGACTGGTTGATTTCGATCCATGTCCAGTTCGCCCAACATTCACATGCACCAATATCAGATGCTTAAGAGAGCATGTCTGCATATCAAAAATGAATATTTCACGAGTTGTACACAAATTACAACTATCCGAATTTCCTGACTGATACAGACTCCAGAAGGACTGGGCGAGTTGGTTGAAATTTGTGGAAGATGAAAACAGCAGAGGAAAAAGACGGGAGCAAGAAAAGGGAGACAGCAACGAGGCTGAAATGGCAGCTGAATTTTTAATAGAAATCAACTGAGCTGCACATTGTTCGAAAAGTTTATGAAATATGGATAATTATATTCTATAATTAATAGCCTAATGTAAATAATATTTATGGATTATAAAGTTTATTCTAACAAACTCATTTGCAAATACAGCATTGTTTGTGCGGTCTCTCTCATGATCCAGTCTTTTTTGGCGTTGTTTTCATGTGCCACTGATACTCCAAGATTACTTTAGATGTCAGCGCTGTCGTCACACCAACGTCCCGTCGGTGCCTGTTACAAAGCGAAACTAATTACGCACACTGCCGCGGGAGGAATTCCCTGACGTTAATGCAGACATATTTGCTGTCAGCGACGAGTGATGATTAAAGAGGAGCACGGCAAAGATTGATGGGTCTCCTGTGCCGGCATCGTAGACCGTGCTCCCGTTCCGATAAGCTTCCATATGCGTCCCCGTTATGAGACGGTACAGATTACGGATGGGAAACAAGGAGCGCGTGCCTGGTTGACGTGAAAGCAATCTCCTGGGACAACATGTTGAAAATATAACGATAAAGATAATATAAGACCAATTTTGTTGCAGTATACACCAGCACGCGATGTCCTGGGTCGTTCTTATTTGAAATATACCTTGTTTCAGGCGCTTCAATCATTTTGCAAAGTTGAATAAAGCGCACGAGAAAAAAGATGTTACGCGATTCTCCAACTGTTATATTGGTGCGTGTATTTTTGCGAATAACCTTATCAATTTGCCACAGATAAATTAGCGGCGAATAACCTAACAGCATGCAGAAACATCGCAAAAGGAGGTTGGATTTGTTCGTATGGCTGTTTTAGTGTTCGGCGCTGCCCTGTTCAAACAAATTTACGAGTCATTCCACTAAGAGAAGGTATATGGCCAGCGAAGCTGTTTAGAACCTCACACAATGGTGTCAAGGAATTTCGGACAATGGCCGCTCACACACCCTCGATAAACTCGAAATCTCTGGGTCAAAAGTTTCAATTGAACTTTCCACTTGGGCAGCGTACCTCTTTTTACCGCGACATGCTACGTCTTGTCTGCCTTGCCGCGTATGCGGGGTGTTTCAAATATAATGCAGCACGATTTAAAAAAAGAGAACGTTGTTACGCGAATCCCACCTAGTGCATATTGCTTCCAGTGGACTGTAGTAGCCACTACGGATTTCTCCGTTAATTAGGTTTACCTAATTAGTTCTAGTTACGTTTATAACTGGAGAAGTAGTCGCCTGATCATTAAAATGTCAATGAGGCATATGCAGGCATGCTTAAATGACAACTGCGCTACTCCTAGCAACTTACTTATTACGAGGTTATTTTTTTCCGGCTGCTGAAAGAGAGCACGCGAAATGTGAAAAATAACACGTGACGAAGGCTCCCACTCGCAAAAGGTAGTCCTGACTTGTTACCTCACAATGATCCCGTTTGAGGGCGCTGCTTCCCGATCGGCGCTGCAGGTCTAGTCACGTATCATTTTCAAGATTTCACTGGGCTTTCTATTAGCCAAAAAAAAAAAGCAAACACGTGATCAGTACGTTGTTGAAAATTGCGCAGTTAAATGTCATTTGAGCATGCCTACATAAACCTTATTGACATTTTAATTATTATGTGAGCATTTGTCCGAGTTAGAAACATATTAAGTGCTAAATAAGTAAACCTCATAGACGAAAAAAAAATAGTAGTGGCTAGTGCAGTCTACTGGGAACAATGTGCACTAGGTGCGCTTCGCTTAACGACGCTCCTCTTGTTTTAAATTATGCTGCGTGATAATTGGGACACCCTGTATACGCTCGGCCTTTCGTGCACGATCTTGGTTGGTGTTTGCCGGCCCATACGTTCCCGTTTTTCATTTTTTATGGACTAGTGGTGAGTAGTATGGGTTTGACAAATAATTTTGGGAACATACTTTTCTGCTCGCTAACAAACGAAATTCTCTAGCCATATCCAGCATCGCTGTAAAAAGGACCTGAGCCTTTACGAAGTGCAGTGGGCGTCATACTCAAGATTCTAGGAACAGAATCTTGGCAGTGATCCCTAAAATTAGTTGGGGAGGATGACTGGGGTCATTTAATGGGGTATGACCGAGTGAATGAAAACCTAGGTCCTGAGGAGAAAGATTTAAAGCGCGGCCGGAGGCCCCCGCAATCCATCCGGCGGCTGCTCCACCCAGGTCGGGGCCGGTAGACAGAGTCCTTCGATGACGGCCTGGGCCCTCTGGAAAGTCTTGAGCTGAGCGATGAGCTCTGTGTTTCTAAGCGCAGAGTCCCAGGAGGATTGGTCAGCAAAGTCCCTGCCCGGGTTGGCAGGGGACAGCCAAAGCATGTGTTCGAAGTTGTTGTACTCGTGGCCGCAGAAATGTGCTACTGGAAGGTGTACACAACTTTAGGTGGCAAGAATTAGCTGTTGAGATGCGACTAATAAATTCGCGACCACAGGCAGTAATCAAGTGGAGGCTGCATCAAGAGATCTTTTTTCTTCAGTAAATAAAGATAAAGTCAGTAATAATAATGATGATGATGACGGAAGCTGTGACGATGAATAGCACGACTATGATAACGTTTGCGTCACGCTCTTGAAGCCATCGTTTAAGAAATGTAGTCAGGAGCAACTAGCTCAACCGCTCTTATATGATACCTTAGTGGTGAATATTCGGCCATCTTTTGCTCAATGGTGAGTGGTACCAGAACGTGTAGAACCGCTTCTAACTCTAGCATTGCCCCCTTTTCCTCCCACATTTATGAAACTGACACGACAGCGTCGACAAAGATGGAAATAGTAGCGTTGGCTAGAACTGAATCAAGTAGCGCCATTTACAACTGTAGACGTTGCGCAAGTGCTCGGCACTAATGCCGTTAACAGACATCACTGGCAAACTGCAAGACTTGCAGGATTCTAGCTGTCTGTTCGTCATGATTCCCTGCGTCTCTTTATATAGTGGAAGACCGAATTTTAATGTGAGTAGCCCCATGCGCTGAGTTTTATTGTTCGATGATGTAAAGTGCAAACGGCCTTGGCGAGCGAGGGAAATTCTCCAAAGGAAGGAATTGAAAGTAGGCTTCCGCATAGATAATACTGAGATACATTTTTCGTCGTCACAAACTGTTGCATATTGTTGTTCCCTTGTAAGCACAACACGGGCTAATCAAGTCCAACTATGCCGTCATTTACTTTCGGAATAATACTTGAGTATTACCGTTCCTTTCAAGAACTCTTATAACCGGGCCATTCTTGTTTTCATACCGCGCTTAGTCGGCATCTGAGATGAAATGGAATCCCCTTTGATCTCTGCGCTCCGCGTCGACATCACTTCAGCAGACGTGCACCTCTCGCTATTCCAGGCATAGCTATTTCCATTGTGTTGGGAGCGGCAGCTCAAACATAAGCTCTCAAATCTTCGGTCCCTTTATGCGCCGCCGGGCCCGCACTCGTATGATGAAACGTGCGCACTTTAAAAACCCTTCGACCGTTCGATTGCTAGAGAAGCAGCACTCTTCACTCGTCCAGGCAGTGAAGGATAAAAACAAAAGAAGCAGTTCGAAATATTCGTCTGTCAGAACGCCCTTTTGTGCAACGCAATAAGGAATAACCGTAAAGCGAACGCATGAATATATTACTGTCGGCTCTCATAAGTGTTTTCTATACTGCGCACCGCAGATGATTAGGCTCCGTCGTTGCGCACATATTCCACCTTCACCTTCGCTAGATGCGTGAAAAGTAAGCCTGCATTATTAAATTATTGTCCGTCGAAAGGCATTATGCTTGAGTGCTCTCTGTACAGTGCTATTTTTCGTATAGTCTTGATACCCTCGCCTCCGCAACTGACACTGTTCCGCCCTCTTCACCATACTCATGTCGTGCTGCTTCAGCGCTTATGTATTAGTTTCACTTTTGTAGTGATATCAATAGTATTTTCGCACTGCTTCCACGGTCATGTCGCAGAGTGTTCAGATGCTGGGCACGAAACATCGTTCAACCTGTGTGCGCTCCTAAAACAGTTCTTACGGCACAGTAGCTCATTGACGTCCAACGACAATTCTTTCGCTATGCTTGCGAATTTCCTAAATGCAGTAGTCTGTTCTAGGCAGCATTCATCACAGCATTTCGTATTTGTGTTTCTTTGACCCACAGATGAATATATTGCATCTTTATTCGGCTACTTGGCAGAACATATTGCGGTACACTGAGGTCACTGATATTGCACATCTTCACCCCCCGGGCCTGATATAACAATGTTTGTGCTGTCTATAGTGCTGCAAAGTCCACAACGGGCCGCTCGTGACTTATCCTCTACACAGCCAAGCATATCAGCGTGGCTGGCGTTATTAACCTTCCGTCAGCAGCAAAGAGTACAAGCGTTTCCAGCTGCGCAGAGCAGTGATTCGCTTGGCAGGATATTGCCAGGAGTTCCGTTTTTTCGGTGCGAAGGTATCCGCAGGAACTTTTCTGGTACCTCTGAAGTCTTTTTTCTACATACATATACTAAGGTCTAAATACGAGGCAGATATTGGCGAACCAAAGGCACTCTGGTTCACCTTCTATCTATCTATCTATCTATCTATCTATCTATCTATCTATCTATCTATCTATCTATCTATCTATCTATCTATCTATCTATCTATCTATCTATCTATCTATCTATCTATCTATCTATCTATCTATCTATCTATCTATCTATCTATCTATCTATCTATCTATCTATCTATCTATCTATCTATCTATCTATCTATCTATCTATCTATCTATCTATCTATCTATCTATCTATCTATCTATCTATCTATCTATCTATCTATCTATCTATCTATCTATCTATCTATCTATCTATCTATCTATCTATATACATATTTGTGAGCTCAGGCCCATAGCGTCCAAGTGAGTGGTCATCTGGAGCTCTCAGAGCACACAACATCTCCAGTTTTGATCCTTAAAAAGCAGGGTGAGACTGCAAAATGTCCGCTGTAGCCGAGCAAGTACGACGACTTTCGTGGTGGCGGATAAAAACCCCCTCTAGGACATTACGTGAAAACCACATGCAGTATACTCTACCCATGAGAAAAATAAACATGTACAACAGTTTATTAACAATGTGGTAGCGAGAGGCTCCTTTTGTGGGACGCTCCTTCTGCGCTCCATAACCTGACGAACGCTAGAAAGATGATGAAAGACGTCACGCTAATGCAGCCCGTAAAAAACGTCGCACGAAAGGCCACAACCTATAATAAAAATTCCTAGCGAAAAAATGGTGGCAAGCGAAGCTTGACGTATGCTTGCCTGGCTTTCTTTCTTTCTTTCTTTCTTTCTTTCTTTCTTTCTTTCTTTCTTTCTTTCTTTCTTTCTTTCTTTCTTTCTTTCTTTCTTTCTTTCTTTCTTTCTTTCTTTCTTTCTTTCTTTCTTTCTTTCTTTCTTTCTTTCTTTCTTTCTTTCTTTCTTTCTTTCTTTCTTTCTTTCTTTCTTTCTTTCTTTCTTTCTTTCTTTCTTTCTTTCTTTCTTTCTTTCTTTCTTTCTTTCTTTCTTTCTTTCTTTGTTTTTTGCATTGCGCAATGCTTTCTCTGAATTATTTTCTTCCTCCATGCTGGTAAGACGTTCATATACGTTCTTAACAACGCAACACTTCAGTTACTACATGTCACAACGACGATCACGCGTTCATATACGGACAACAATGAAATATTGCAACGTGAAATGACAAGTCGCCTCGGTAAAATATCAGATTGCCATCAGAAAAGGCTCAACTCCGACAAGCCGATGGTCGAGAAAGCATCAGTTATTGGAAACACGGCGCATACCAATAGGCACGTGATCGACGCACGTTCGAGGGCCGCATTTGTACGCTCGCTAGCGCCTGGTTTCTCGCGTGCGACGCCGCTTCTGACTCATAATATGTTCCGCTTGAAATATCTACGTTTCAGCATCACTTAGGCGACTAACTCTCAAAGAAGATTCTGCGCGGTATTTGTCTTCGTTGAAGCGGGCCGAAAACTTTACGCCGCCGTTTCTGGCGTCTGTGAGTTGCTAACGATTACATATGAGCAGCACAATTTTTCGCAGACGTTGAGTTCACCTTTCGAAATAGCAGAATAAAGGATGCGACGGAAAATGAAACAACTGCGCGCAAAGTTGCTTATATATATGATACCAAAAAGCATGAAAATAATATGAAGTCGTCATCGGTAGGCGCGCCTGAACAGCGATGGAGGTTGTGGACGATAACGCATGCTAGCAATGCTGAGGCATATTTGGCTCCATTTGCAGTGCGCGTGTCCGGGACGCCGGTGTGTTTAAAGACGATAGTCTTTCTTGGGATACTTAAACGCAAAAATTTTGGTCTGTATGTCTGTCCGTTTGTTTGTCTGTCGGTAACCCGATTCAGCTACTCGGCCAAAGTTTAACTTCTTTCTGAACGCCCAGCCATCTTGAACTGGTGTTCGCGTTCATATTTGTGAACATATTCGATCAAAAAGCAAATACTACGCATTCCTGAGGCGCAACATTAATATGTAAATGTCAGGACGTGTGTTCTTTATTAGAAAATACATAGGTACGCAATTCTAAAGACCCTAGTGTTTTTTAGGTTGTCTCTGGCAAGGCAAAACATAGTAGTACGGCCGGCACAAGACTATCGTCTTTCGACGACATTTGCAGCGAAGCACGCAGATACGCGGCCAATTTTTTTCAGACAATTTTCTCGGAAAAGGGCAGCTTGCCGTTCTTTCATCGTTACGTATTCGATAGTCTAAACCGTAGCCGATATTTCAGTTGCCCGAGCATCGAGTGACACAACTGCTTATCCTCCAAGAATTTCCAATCGTACACTTCCCGTCTTTCAAGTTCGGAACATTTGAATAAACAAATGAAAATTGGTACGAAATCGATGGTTCTCGTTCAAGTAAACAGCTATAATGGATACATATAATATTGGAGGATAAGTTTACTTCAGATGTGGGCCAATTAACTGTCGTAATAATAATGAAAAACAATTTATTCAGTTCATTGAAAGATTGTGAGCAGCTGGGGATGTTGTTGCACCTGATGTAGCAGATCTGAACAGCGCGCTTCTTTCTACGTGGTCTCTGAGACCCGCTTCCTCAATGAGCAAAACACACAGGTAATCCGAGAGGTACACCAGAGTAGTCGAAGCGCCAATGTGCGAATTCCACTACTAGACACCTATAGAAGACAAGCAATAGGGTGGTGTTCAATTTTTTAAAACATTTTACGTGCGATTTCTTGTGGTGCGAGAGCGTAAGATTGAAATTTGTATACTGTCCTTTGAAAGGCACTCTTTCCTCGCACATACAGCAGACGTATGCAACGAGCATTGCTCTACTACTAACGGACATTTTTTAACGCCTAAATCGTACGTCTCCATCTTTCAGGATCATGCGTTTCAAAATAACAAAGTTGCGTTCTTCTCCCGATTAAATCAATAGAGTAATTAACATTTTATAACTCCATACAGCTATCAACAAATACAACGTCGCTGGTCTTCCATGTTCACATAGGGGAAGGATTCTGAATTTTTTGGCGTCATTTGGCCATGGTATGAAACGTTAGATAAACACTGAGTACGCGCAAGCACGCTGCTGGCCGTTTCTTTTTTGAGGAATGCTTGAATGTATTTTTTTTTCCGAATAAAAAAAGCCTTATGGAGGACGTTTAGCTTGTGGGCTCGAATCGAATACCTGGGGGGGGCACGAACAGTTCGTCTCGAAGAACCGAACCCGAATTACATGTCGCCTAAATGTTTGCATGACCTCTTCTTTTGACAAGACTTAACAACAATGTAAGGGCGGATACGCATCACACCGATCTATCGTTGGACAAAGCGTGCTGTTCTCATTTTACGTTTTCCTCACCCCGTTCACAACATAAGGATAGACTGTTGGGTTAGTTGGTAAATTATTATGAAAAAAAACCGCCAGGCCTGCGCGGAACGCGCAGCACAGTCACAGCGAAAGCTGGGAGAGCACCATTTCTAAAACCCGTTGCAATCTATCTTGGGGCTGCTAATACAAGTACGCTTGCAAGGTACCCACTACTCCATTAATTGATTCGGTGACTGATGACGACGAAGAATTATGGCTGAGCCCTTTGTAATGGGTTGGAAGCATTCAACGACCCCCTCGTAATGCAATTCATATTGTGTGACGCCTGGTTACACAAATGGCATTCTGTGACGCCTGGTTGTCGTTTCACTCTTCTGCCACGTTATATTGCGCATGTTAACGCGGTTCCTTCTCGACATAATGCTTGTATAGGGTTTTTGTGCGCCGGGTTTTTCGAGCACAGGCATGGCTCAGGGGTAGAACACTGGGCTGGCACGGAGCGGACCCAGGTTCGAACCCCGTTCCATCCTGAACATTTTTTTCTTAAAGTTTTTTTTCTTATTTCGTGCAATAGCGGTTACGGACACCGGCGGCGGCGGCGGCGGCGGACAACTACGGCGCCCTTGTTGTGATCTCATAACAGCTTTCGCTGTAAAAATAGCGCAAAGAAAAACAAGAGACAAGATATAGTTTTCTTCGTCTTGTCACATGTTTTTTTTCGCGCTATGTTTTTATCATGAACGACAGAAAGCAGATGTTTTAAACTGCTGTAATGATATAAATACAGATACATTTTTCTCAGTACAAGGCTCGATAAGTACAACAGCCGGGATGGACCTTTGATGTTGAAATGCGCCTAGCGTGACTCAAAGGACTAAAGACGACGAAGAAAGAACAAAAAGTGGACGCTCGTGGCGGAACTACAAACTGTTTAATACTGCTTAAAAATTTCCTTATATACACTCTGACCGGGGGGGGGGGGGGGTTAAGGATAGGCAAGCTAATGACGAGTGAGGTTCAGGCTGCCTCAACAGCTGCGCTCACGTGTACCCGTCAGCACTGGCAAAACTGACCTCAGCATCTGTGAGCATTATGGACGAAATGCTCACGCACTTGTCTTTTGCCTTGTCAAACTAAGCACACTTCAACATGAGCGTGGTCCCAACTAGCACTTTACATTGCTTTCCTAAGCAAGAATGGGGCACTGAACTGCCCAGCGAGGGGCCTATCTTAAAATTTGGAATCAATCCCAAACAATGCCTTTCGCCGGAGTATTATCTGACATCAAATAAAACGCGCTTTCAACCTTTCACAAAAACGACGCCGCTGCGTCAGCTACGACGGTACAAACCAGTCAGAATATGGCAATCGTGGCAACCTTCGACATGCATCTGCAAGACGCAGCTTGTTCAGTTTCGCGGTCGGCTGCTCCTTCTGAGTACCCTCAGAAAGGGTCTGAAGTTGGCTCTCGTGAAGCTCACTGGCAAAGGTCAGACGTCTTCCGGAATTCCTCTCACCTAATTATTCCGCTTCAACTGTACGCTCTCTCCTGGGTAGCGTCTCTCCTTTGAGCTCTGTATAATGTGATCGCCATCCTCTACAAGCACACAGCGCTTGCCAGGACTCCGAGAAAGTTTCGGCAGGCGGCTCCAGGAATGCCGAGCTCAAATGCCGCCCTTCCCGTGTTCGCGAAGTCAAGTTAAAGCATCTGTTTATACGTCGCTTGCAGTACAGCGCCAGACAGATGCAGCATTTGCTGGAAACTTTCCTACAGTTTAGAACCAACTGAATGCTTAAAGAAATGTTATGAACACAATATTTTAAATGGAAGGTGCAGTTATTTTGTATAATTCGACAGCTCCCTTGTTTCTGTTGTACGTGGGGGTGTTTCGTACAGGCTAAACGTTTTAACGTCGTGGGTCCCATACAATGCCGATTTCGACAAGAAATGTGACCGCTCAATGACTTGAAGTTTGCGCTCTCCCAAAAAGACTCCTTGGCAACTTTTGATGGTGCCCCACAATTTGTAGGACTAGTGCAGCCCAGTGGTGTTGCACAACCATATAAGCAAAAACCAGCCGTCAGATTTGCGACTTATACTGGCGTCACACTGTGCACAACTGATCCTAATTAATCGCGACTTGGGCTCAAATATCTCAACAGTGATTTTCTTCCTCATGCAGATTGTGTAATGAAGGCAATCCATGATCGAGAGATTCAATTCAGATAAAGCCTTATTGCGATCAATATTGGTGACCGTGAGACACGGGTATAACTTTAGAAAGCTTTTCGCTCGAAGTTTGTGTATGCCACCGGCAGCCTGCTTTTGCTAATCATATGTTGAATAACACTTTCTTGGCGGCATCTGCTTTCCTGCGCATACTGGCAACAACGTTTAATTTCAAAAGAATATTGAAACAAACTTGTTGTTTGGTAGGTGTAGTGCATAAAAGCGATTTCCGTAGCGCTATTGCGCATACTGTTATACTTATAATTTAATTTCTGTAAATATACGCGCGGAAACCCGAGTTTCATTTTGAGGTACGCCGCTGTTGAAGTCTACGTAGAAAGTAACAACGCTGTGTTGCCGGTACCCTGTGATTCTGTAGACATGGCCACCATTATTCTCTTTTTGTGTGACGGGTAGCGTCAACATGTCACAATAGAGTGCGGTGTTAGGTGTCGCGTTTGCAGCGATGTTCATGGCGCGACTCTAGCGAATATTGGCAACATCTAAACGTTCAACGCCCGAGCCGCTTAAGAGCCAACTGATGCTGTGAAACGGCTGCACGACTGTGCTGGTGCCTGGGGTATCCACGTTGTCCTTATCACAAGGAAATGCAATAATGAATTTCCATTTCAAGATGGTGCACGCATAGTGCGCGTATGTGTAGATATGTGCCAACTGGCTGAAAACGAAATCGTTTGGCTGCATAGCATATACTATAATTGTTATGGCACGCGTAACAGACAGCAGAAGTTCAGGAAAAGATGGAAGCTTGAAGTGGCACGGAAGAAGACCAAAACCACTTGTTAAAACATTGGCTTCAACGTCACCCCCTGTTAAAGGATTTTCCATCGCCAGAGCAAGCACGTATTTCTCACTGCATTTAGGAAAGGACTTTCGGAAATTAAGGCAACAAGCTCGAAAAGAGAGTACTAGCATAAATGGCAATTGTATTCTCTTGGATAAAGGCGTCCATGTGACATGTAATCTTAACGCGAGCTTCTCTTCCGAAAGTACCCCCCCCTGAAGTAAATATTTTCGAATTATCATCAAGAGATGCACACATAGGCTTCACGTTTTCACGCTAACTGTTATACTTTTTCGCGCTCAAGTGCTAACTTTAGGTGACAAGATATGTTAACGCATCTCCCTCTTTCTTTTTTCAGAGAGCGAGGGGATCGAGAACCGACACCGCACCGCGAGTGAGTAGTATTTGCCTTCTTCGCCAGTATGGTGCTTCACGCCTAGAATAGCATACACAGTTATGAACAGGTCAGTGGTGTTCTATTAAGAAGCATGCAGAATCCTTTTTCAACGTGAGTACGCTGTCCGAACTTATACATATCACCGACACTTTCAAGGGTAAGGGGGCATATGAAAACTCAGTGGATACTTATGCGTGGACGGAACTTGAAGGTGTTCGAGTGATGATGATGATGATGATGATGATTTCGAGAGACACTTGTGCAGCTTACCCACCTTAGTGAACGGGATCATCGGCAGATCCTCTACAACTAGCGAATCGTAACTTCACCTCGCGAACCTATCAGTGTTAGCGCCAACGAGCGATTGCAGTGAGGTAGGGGTCTCGGAAAGTTGACAACATAAATGCGGCAATGTAATACAATGCAGTAACGGGCGTGCATAAGCTCATCATTGCCATTACCTCGGCACGTCGCCAGGACAGAAATAAACCGAAAGCGGAGCAAAGACATATGCGCTTGAAAAGTCCATGAATTACCGCGAAACTTTGCAATTACTTTTTGTGCGAAGCCACAACTGTCAGCTTATGTTCGCGTTTATGGCAACACAGGAGGGCTGGAGGAGCAAAGAGACAGCTCACGCACCATAACTGTAGAGTCACTAAATGTCAATTTTTCTCTCAAGTGCTCCTTATGGTTGCAGAGTCACTCACTTTTGTTGTACATTTTTATGTTTAATAAAGACTCTGTGCCTAAAAAGCACTTTCGCAATAGTGCCGTTCGCATCTTTTTCCTTATTCTCCCGGAACTTCCCGGACCCCGTCGAGCTAAGTTGAACGCTTGTTTGTTTGCCTAGGTGTAGGCTTTTACATCGGTGACCCGTGCAACCAGACATGCAGCAGTGTCCTGTACCACGTCTTCTGCAATCTCACCTCTCGACGCTGCGAGTGCAGGCCGGAGTATCCAGTCAACGTCAACAACAGACAGTGCGTCAAAGGTACAGTCGTCATATGCGGACCAGTTCACGCAATTGTCTGATTTTTATACAGGTATTAAAATTCTGAAGGAAAAAATGCTGTGGTTTGCGCTCGTGTAAAGTAGCTTCCATATACACTACAGAGATTTAAGTTAACCAAGAAAGCTCTTTTCTGCGACAGAATACCCCACACGCCACCTCAAAACCGACAGCCGAAAGCCATGGGCTAAATGTTAGTTCAGGTATTCAAACTATATAATTCCAACACATATATTTTGATAAGTGTACACCTATAGTTTCTAAATATTGCAGAATGGATTATCCAATTTATGTAATCACAGCCAAAAATTAATGAATAGAGAAAAGGTTCTGTAGCGGAATAATACGTACCTTTCTTAAAGCACATTATTCCAACCATAGAGAGAACCTTAGCGCGTCTATCACATCTGCTTCCTCAGTAAGTTTAATTGCTGGACGAAAATGTCTAGATCACTGCCGTTTCCAGGTCGCTTAGTTGTGCAGCTAAGGAAATGACTCTAACAGAGTACCGTAGCTTCCGCCGTCCTAAATAACGTGACTACACCTACTGCAGACGCATCTACCGCCGATTTGCACGCTCTATGCCAGTCTAACGAACCATAGTCGCGTTCTGCCCACATTAGGTGGTTGCTCCAATTACGCCTTTTCCCTAAATAGGAAAACTCTAGCCTCTTCCTGGTAGCCGTATGCGGTATACACTTCTACCGTAACGTTACGAGGAGTAAACGGGCGCAGATATTACCGTACGGTGCACTATGAGCGGAGAAGACTGTATGGTTGTGTGCAAAGTTTCTAGGGCCGAGCCAAGACGACTCAAACTTGGTTAATGTAATAGCGTTGGTCGGAAGGCTGAGTGTGCGCTAAAATGAATAAAAAACACCAATAGACAATTTGAAGAATATACACAGGCGCAACATGCATGGGTGTAAATGGCGATGGACCAAACTTCCCCAACCATGCCTGTGGATTAGCTAGGTTATAAGGCAGTACCTAAATATAGGAAAGTCAGATTGGTGGCGTCCATAATGTGGCGGAGCGTCTAGTAGAAAAGGAAACAGTGTTCATTGACGAAGTAATTATATTATGACTATCTCTTGATGTAAAGTACAGTAGAACTGATTAACTAAATAGATACAGAACTGATAAACTAAACTTCATATTACGCTTCTACCATGAACGCTGCAATACAATGTTATTTGCCGGAAACGTTGTGTTGAAAAACATTGCACAGCATCCCTAAAAGCTTTCTGACTGGCTCCTAAGATTACGGTAGCCCAGTACTTTCGTGTAGGGATCGTACGATACCAACCGAAAAACTATTGAACACTAATGTTGCTATGCGCCATGTGAGTGTGAGCCGCTTTGTAACCCGGCTGTGATCATTCTTTCTTACATTAATTTTATGGCGCAAACAAAATAGAAGAATGCGCAAGTAATTTATTGGAAGTCTAATTCAACGCTCTTAACCGGCTCAGTAGCAGATGTAACTTCTGTTAAGTTAACTTGTAACATATCGGCACACTGTCCTTTCTCAGGCAGTACTGCGGGATATCTGCACGTCGGAAGGCCAGTGCACTCAGAAACTGACACTGAACGGCTAAAAGAGCATGCTTGACACTGCGGTCATTTAAACTATTAAAAACTTCCAGTGGCTCTGAGAAGACTTTCAGTAAAAAGCGCCGCACTTATTGAAGAATTCATGATGGTGATAAATATGCGCATACATCTCACTACTACATATGATGCCACTAATATTTGGTTCGTTTGGCATACAGCCTTTATTACAAATATTTATCAGAGAAAGAGAGAAAAATAACGGACCTGTTCATTCTATAGCAGGCGTCCTTTGTCCGGGCGATGCTTTGAGCTCGGGGTGCGTCATGAGTATCTGCGCACAATGTTAACATTTCAACTGCTATGGCTAAGTCCTAGTTATGTCCGAAGGACTGTCTGTTGGGCCAGTTAGCTAGAGTAGTTAGTTAATGTAAAGCTAGTGGGGCACTCGTCGTTGCCTTTTCGAGTTTCTTCTAGATTAACGATGATCTATCTATCCGTCGACAATGTTTTGGGTCTCTCTCTTTGATGTGTCACTTACCCTCGTTCAAAGTAAGTGTAAACGTATGAAGGGTGACTTCTCTGCAGTTCTCAGGTAACATTTGTTTTCGCCTACTCATTCGGTAGACTGCAACCCTGGAAAATGTAAAAGAAAAGAGGGCTCCTAAGGAAGCAGTAGAATTTTGATTGCCCCTCGAATGGTGCCCTGTTTTTCCCCTGCAGTACCAGCAAAGTACGTCGCCAGGTGTAACCTACTGTGAACAATTTAGTTAACTCTGGCAGAATTTCCATGGCCCATTGTTCGTAAGTTTCCTTATCAGAGGCGGTCCAACTTCGATAATCACATTTTTAGCGTTTGTATTGGCTGAGATGTTCTCTTGCGAACAATTCAAGCGTAACCACATTTTGTTAATACAGAAGCCAAGACATTATCATATAGGTTAAATCATGATCATTCCGAACAACGCATACATTGCCGCTTCCTAGTACAATCCCCTTGACCTCATCAAAGTGTTGTATTTATGCATGAAAATACCCAGAAACAGAATATTGATCTCAACCATTCAGTCAGCCAGCACCTAGGGGAAAGCCGTTGATGTATGATAACTTCGAACGCATGCAACGAGCGAGGCAAACGACATGACCTAAGACACATCTAATTAGCTAGCGTGTGTTAACAGTTAACCTGAACTCTTAACTTCGAATGGAGTTCTAACTACCAAGTCACCGAAGACCACATCTCCGGTCTAAAGATTATAACTGCTTCTAACCGCTTCTTCGCACCACATTGTAGCGCTCAATAACATATTCATGGGCTTTCGTATTTCTCCAAAGTTGCACTGGCCCTATTATCTTCCAGCCACTTTCATCTTTATTAATATCTTTTCTTGTAGATGTCGTGCAGTGCATTTGCATTGCTGAACTGCTGCTAAGCCAAATTAGATACACAGGGGCTGGGAAATGTGGCAACTCTGGGTCTAGTCACTGTGGTGATTGCTATAGCGCCAACGGAGGACTATGACAAAGAGGCACACGAACACGAGCGCTAACTTCCAACAAGGTTTATTATGCAGAACACGAAAATTATTACAGACGCAAAAAACACGTGGCAAAAGATAAGCAATGCAAAGAAGTAGAACAAAACAATAAAGTCAAACAGCCGTAAAGAAGGCAAAGAAGAAGACAAAGGAAAACCAAAGAAAAAAGGTATGACAACTTCGCACTAGGGGTGGCACGCCTGAAAGAAGGGTGGAGCTGGGTGGTCTCCTGGTTTCTTTTTATTTTCCTTTCTTTCACCTCTTTCCATTTCTCACTGTTTCTTGTATCTATTTTCTGTATATGTTTTTTTTTCTATTCGTTTGTCTCTTTCCATGTGTTCCTTTCTCGTTCTCATTCTTTTTATATTTATTTCTGTCTTTTTTCTCTCCCTCTGTGTATTTATTTCTCTTTCTCACTCTTCGTATCTTTCTTTCTTCCTCTTGCTCTCTCTCTATTTATAGCTTTCTCTTTCTCTCTCCCTTTCTCTCTCTGTTTGTTGCTCTCTATTTCTTTCTTTTCCTCTATTTCTCTCTTCTTTTCACTTTTTCTCTTACTGTCTGTTTTTATATTTTTTTTCTGTCCTCTTCTGAGTCTGTGTCTCTATATACCTTTCTCTCTTTTATGCCTGTATTCTTTTAATTTCTACCACTTTTTCTTTGTCTTTCTACCTCTTTGTTTCCCTGTCCTTTTGCATGTCTTTCTTTCTGTCTACTTTTTTCAGGAGTTTGTTTTCGTTTAAACTAGCGCCTGCTGCATTCGGTAGCTTGGCTTGCCTAATTCCTATGCGGAATACCCACCCGTTTTTTTTTTCTGCGTTACTGCCTCCTTAAACAGCTCCGCTGTTAAAAACCTATCACTTAGCCCACCCGCCTAGTCATTGGTGCGGGATGAAGCAATTGTAGATTAGTTACTCGTCAAGTAATTGTGGTAAATCGAGCTAGTTGGTTGTTAATTATCCTAAATTAAGAGCACTGAAACGATAGAAGAACCCACGGAGTCAAACAAGTGCTGACCTCCAAATGGTTTATTTATGCAGAAACACACACTCACCGATTTCGCTTTCCAGTTTATTTCCTGTTTATGTATCTAGCTTCATGTAATAATATTTCCTACAGAAATATTGTTATAGATAAAATTATAGATGAAAATATATTTACTCACTCACTCACTTCGCTTTCCAGTTTATTGCCTATTTATGTATCTAGCTTCAGGTAATAATATTTCTTACAGAAATATTGTTATAGATAAAATTATAGATGAAAATATATTTACAGGCTACTTAAAAGGCATGGAAAAAAGGCAAGACGGTATATAGTCAAGCAACAAAAAGACCCTCTAGATCTTTTCTCGTGTCAGAATGACAATTGGTAGCTTAAGGCAGTCATATCATAGTAGAATATCCCGGTGAGGTCACAAATCTATCATGCTCTATGATGATCTACCATAGCGAAATCTTTACATATTCCTGTACACGCGTCCTTAAAAAAAGTACTCACTTCCATAGTGTAGAAATATTTTTCCTCTGGCGAGGCTAATCACATCGGACCGTCGTTTCTATGCAGCATCTTCGCTTGGTGGGCACTGTGATCACAACGAGGCCTGTGCCTACTCGGTGCTGCACTCAGCATGTCAGGAGAATGAGTGCCGCTGCATCGATGGACACGAGCCCGATTCTCGAGCGACAAAGTGTACACCGTGTAAGTAGGGCATGTTTTATCGAGAACAAATTATCCTTACTTTTATACAATACGAGACGCTTGCTTACGAAATGCGATACCTCACCGTTAAAGAAGAGAGAGATATCCAACGCTTGTTTATTCTGGAGTGCACTGACGCACATACACGAGACGAGAAAAAAATGGACAGAGTTACCTAATGGTATTCTGAATAAAATAATGTGTTGGGCTTCTCTTTGTGATGTCTTTCTGTGCGTTTTTTGATTAATAATGTACAGCAAAGCTACTAGCTTATTGTTGCTGCTGTTGTGCTCCTGGCTTTGGGTTTACTTCACTGTGTTGGCACCGGCTTCTGAATTCCAATGTGATAAAGGCTCTGTGAAAATAATGAGGACATTTTTGCAGATATTTCTATTTGATACATGCAGAGTAAGGAGGTGCATGTTCTATTTTTAGCAATGATGTCAGTCACTAATCAGAGCAACTGTCAAAGCTGAGAACTGTGTTCACTTTGAAGAATTCCTATCATGTAATAAATTAGAAGATTGTACATACATACTAGGGATATCTAAATGTGGTGCAAAATTTGAAGCTACAGCGCTGTTATGTTGTACTCTGCAACCCCACAGCCCGTGGTGTCGCCATCTTGGAGAGCACCGAACTAACAACCATCGTGAGCCTTGTCGTGTCACTGATGCTCTTCACTGCCCTGCTCTGCCTCGTGCTTAGGATCTGCCGCAAGTGAGCTTCATTGTTTGACAAATTCCCTAGCTCGAGAAATCGATTTTGTATTATATGTGCTGCCGTTTTATGCGCGAAAACACTGATATGATTATGAGGGACGCCGATCTGGAAGGCTCCAGATAATTTCGATATCGTACCGTGCGCGTCTCTAGCGTGTCGCTTCTATCGAAAGGCGGCCGTTGCTACACAGACTAAACCAGCATTTTTAGGGTCGGCAGTTGAGCACCGTAACCACGGCCTCACAGCGACAGAAAACCTCTCTGGTCAACCTAGCGCATCTATCTGCATGCGCGCCTTGAAGTCATCCAGAGAGCCGTGCCCTGCATTGCTCGTTCAAATAGGCATTCAGTGTTCAATATAAAGCACTGATTATTCGTGGTGAAAGAATATCAGAATGGTTCTTCATATCAGAAAGTGGCAGCTAAAAAGTCTGACAAGTTGCAATGGCTTCAGCAGGCATAGGATGTTTCTACTATCTCTCACCTGTGTTTGCATGAAAGTCGGCACATGTTAACAGTGACAAGTACTACAAGCGAACAGGAATAAAATAATTTCATTTTGTCGCACCTTGATGATGCTCCATTTATTTTGGCTAGGGCTCGCTCCCGTGCGTCCGACCGCAAGAGGGCTGCTGAGAGGACGACGCAACGAGACGCCGAGGTGCGTGTCTCGGAGGAAGGACCACAGGGGAAAACCGGCGAACCTCCTGCTTCCAAAGAATGTCCCGGTTCCTGCGGATCATCTCGCGCAGCTCCGTGGCATATACGGCTTCGCGTGTCGCCAGCTAACCCAGGCTGGAACAACATTTATACACGCCTGGTATGCAGTGAGATCTCGCATCTTTCATACGCAATTTTCCAATAAATTCGATCCAGATAAGCTTTTATTTTCCATGACTACAAGGAAGTAGGAATTTCACCGAAAGATACTTCCCGGTGGTGGACACACCGTCTTTGGCAGGCGTGGACAGCTCAATAAAACGCATATTTCAGACAGGCATCTCATCACGAAACATATAATGGGTGTTATTAAGTCACCTGTAACTTACATATGAGCTCGTAAAAACTATAAAGAAACACATATATTATACTCTACTTACATGTACCGATAACATATTATTATTGTTATTATTATTATTACTCGAGTAAGATTTGATGTACAATTAAACTCAAATATAGCTCAAAGTGGTACGGCGATAATACACTCAATATCTCTACTGTGAAAAATAAGGAGGATGGTTTCACTAATAACTTTGACTTCTCATGTGCTGACAATAATCATTACGTTTTATGTGCGATAACAGGGACGTCTTAATGGTCATGTTCAGACAGAGATGCAGAGACTGCAAGCCTCATCTGTAACTACCTATATAAGAGTGAATTCATCATTATTAATGGTTACACTCCGGCCCATTACGAGAGCAGTCAAAACACAATAATAATTGATACCAAATGAAGACATAAAATATCATGTTAGAAAACCTCACTGCCGCATGACTTCAAGAGTCCCCAAGATTTAGCGGAATCGCTGTTTAATTAAGAACCTAAATGAAGACGCACTATAAAGCAAAAAGAATATTTAACCCATTTTTGTAAAATAGAAAGCTTTTAATAAGTTAGTTAGTTGGAATAGGAGCAGAACATGACTTCAAGCTAGAGAACTCCGCAATTTTAATAAAGAATATGCAATTATGATATTCTACAACACAATAAGCTTCGATATATCAGCGTCACGTGTTGCAATATTTTAAACAATAAATACGAGAGGTGCCAATTAACGATTGAATTAAGAAATAGAAAAAAAAGAATATTTCACTGGCTACGAATATCCATGAATGTCCGCCATATTTCCTTCACATAAAACTTAGGAAATACTGATTAGAGAGAGTATCCACTAAAATAAAGCAACATCTAATCAAATCAAACGAAGTTTATTTTTCGTTCTGTCTTATGAAAAAAAAGGAATGTGAGAAAGGCGCTGTATAAAACTTTAAATTTCGTTTCAAAGAACTAAGTTTTTAGATGTGAAGCATCTTATGGCGAAGCTTAATCCGGTGGTGGTGGTGGTGGTGGTGGTGGTGGTGGTGGTGGTGTGCCGCGTGCCCACCCTTACTGCGCATGCGCAAACAGTTAAAAAAAATAAAAATAAAAAAAACCTCCTCTCCCCCTCTCTCTCCTCTAGGCATCCCTCCCCGCGGCAACCACACCCAAACTGCGCATGCGCCTCCCTTCCTCTCTCCCCTCTTACACTCCCCCCCCTCTCTCCATCCCTGCCCGCGGCGTCTAACTCCCCCCTGCGCATGCGCGTCCCCCCCTCTCTCTCCTCTCCTACGCTCCCCCCTCTCTCCTCTACGCATCCCTGCCCACGGCGTTCACACTCCCACTGCGCATGCGTGTCACCCCCCTCTCTCTCCTCTCCTACGCTCCTCCCTCTCTCGCCTCGCGACGCCGACGCAGGCAGCGTCTGCTAGCGACTTTCTTGGTTGAAAAAACCGACTGCTCGCGCTGCACAACCGTTCACTGGCCATCCCGTATATATAGCAATGGATCTTGACCTCCAAGGTGGTGCCGGTGGGAGATTTCTCCTGTGCGTTGTTGAACAATAAAAATTCGCAGCGTGCGCGTTAACTAAAAGCGGAGTGCGGGTCTCTGTGTCCAGTCGGAGTCTTCTGTCTCTCATTGCCCATTAGCAGCGATTGGCATGTTCCAGTAGGAAAAACTGCTCCATCACTGCCTGCTTTGCGCCCCCCCCAGTTTTCTCTCCTGCGCAACGCTGCGATGAGCGCCAGCGTCAACGCCGCCGCCAGTGTAAGCGTTAGCGCCCGCTGCTTCACATCTACACATGGTTCCCTTTAGCGGGAGATGGTGTAATTTTTTATTTTAAGTCCTACATTGTTAGAAATAAAAAGATTATTTAAAAAGAAATGCAGTTTCAGAAGACATGTCTAGTACAGCCTTGTCTTTCCTTGTCTGGATTAAAAACACCTGATCAGTAACTAGCTTGGTACAGCAATAGCCGCGCCTGAGTTGCACAGCATCATTGAAAAGATCCACCTGCCATGTAATCGAATGCGCATAAGCAATGTTATACAGCGAATCCGATAATATTCACTATATTCGGGTAACAAGAATTTATGATTGGTAGTCCATTGGCAACTGGCGAGTTTAGATAACAGGAGCAAATCAGGACTTCCAAGGCATAATCTGCAGCTTAGCTTCAGCAATAGAGCAGCAAAATGCAATCCCTGAACAGGGATGGCCCTAATATCAAGGGTTTAAAAACTCTGTAAGCAGCGCTAACAAAGCTAAACGCCATGCAGCGTGGCATTGAAAGACAACTGGTACGCACACTGCATTCGTGTGCGTCTTTCGTGAACTCAAAAGTTTCCCGTCATGCACAATTTTGTACAGGAGAAATGTGATATTATTAGCGTTATTTAAACAATTCGCGAAGACAAGCGGGCTTCTTTCTTCCGTGCCGTCCATCCCTGAGCAGCTTCCAGCACGCTCGTTCGGAGGAGAGCAGCGAGAGCGCTCTTGAAGCGAGCTTCAAACTCCTGTAACTCCGCTCGTTGCTGACGGACTCGAAAAAAGCTTTTACGGTAATAAAGTTCTGTGGCGATAAACTCCGATACTGAAGTCATGAGTTGATGGCTTGGAAAAATCGTTAAGGACCCTTTAAGTGTCAAGTGATTGATTACATTACTATAACATTTCCTCATTGTTCTTGAAGAGTCGGTATACTATCGTTCCTGAAAAGTATGAGCCATAATTTTGTTGTGAGAATTATCAAATATCAATTAATGTGTAATATTCCAGTTTGCAGGGGGGATCGTTGACCGAAGTGACCACAATTTCATCTGGCTCGGATAGTTGGCCGGCATCCACCCTCAAATAAAGCCCAGTGCCAGATGACAACGCTGGGAACGGCACGTTTGGAACCTGCTGAAGAGTCAAGGGGATCAGAGATGACGTGAATTGGAAATGACATCATCATTGAGAATACTGCTTCCCTTTCCTGCGCCGCAGCCGCTACTTGTGAACCTTGCATGCGAAACAGAGGTACTTTCTAAATCACTGCAGTAAAAACCTCGTATGACATACGAACAGTACCATTAGCCATCTGAATGACCATCTTTTCACTTATCCTTTCACTTAATAGGGAATGTCGATTATTTTCTCCTTACTTACTAAGGTCTGCAATAAAGTGATTTCAAAAGTTCCGTTTGGCAATTTGTGGATTGATTGCTTCGAGGTCACTGTTTTATATGAAGTAACATTACCCCTGTACACATGGAAGCTCTTACGTGAATAACGTACAAGCACATGCAGCTCCTTACTTTAAACTAAGCCTTTCTGTTAGCATAAAATTTAGAGGAATATGGATGTTTCAGGGGCTGAGAAATCATCGAAAACATCGGCTCACTCTAGTCAAGATGTACCTCGTGAAAACGTTGACTCAAGCTACATAAGTAATTCGACGGCATCTCTGAAAATTTCTTCGGGAGCACTTATCAACATCTAGAGTACGTGATTTAAACATACGATTCCACTAATAAATATAACAACACATTAGCTTATTTGTGGAATTTCTTTACCATAAAATTACAGGACGTGTGTCCTTTTGTAGGAGAGTCGGCAGGGCTTTTTGACTTGCCCCGTCTTTGATTTTAGCAAGAGAATCATTCACGAGGATAAAGTAGGCCCAGTGATAATTATTGCCCAGTGAACAGGCACCAGCTACAAAAAATTTGCTGGGGCTTAAATCGGTTATACCTGGACGTGCGTAGCGAGAGGTAGGGTTAATCTAATTGCCGAGCACGTTCTTCTTCTGTCCCCGCAGCTCGTTGCCTTCTCCTGGTTTCATTCCGTCGGTGATCCGCGGCCCTGGCACGAGATGCCGAACTAGACAACGAACCATCCTGATCGGAATGCACTCGCCTGGCCGCTTCGTACTTACGACGCTTCTCGAGGTGTGCGGCTCCTTCTTCCTCCGTAAGCTCAGCTCGCTGCATCCTCTTGGTTTCTTTCCGATGACGAAGCCTGGCTTCTTTCAGTCTCTCCGATTCACTTTCCATATCTGCCGACCAATCCCGCCGAGCCGCCTCTTCTGTATATATACGATGCAACGCCGGCTCCTCCTCTGCTGTTGCAACGTGGTTTCACCGGCTCCTCCTCAGACGTCATGCCAGATGGCGCGGCGAGTGGTGCTGCCAGCTGCGGGAGGTTGCTAGCCAGTGGCTAAGCTCACGGTGCGGCCACCGGCCACAGTGCAACGGCGATAATACGGCCAGTGTAGCTCTCGCTACAATACCAGTTGCCTGTACCGACTTCATTACAACGAATAGTGCATATAGGTTCTTTGGTTTGTACCATTCGTCGTTAGTTCATATTATTTGCTGATATTTCTTCTGTTTTGGTAAATTAAATAACATTGTTGTAAAATAACCATTTAATGCGTGTGTTCGTTCGCAACATGTTACAACTTTTTTAAGACGTCCCACCAGTTTATGCGTTCAATCATCTGTTGCATGATGCACCCCATCTCTCATTTGATGTGCCTGATAAGGGGTCTTTAAGAACATAAAATGGCCTGACCTGACCAGACCTGAATAGCTCAACCATATGGCTCCTTGGCATGATTCAGGTGAGTCCCAGCAGCCGAAGTTGAAGGCCTACTGATACGGCACAAAACGGCAAGCTCCCCTTTAGAGACAGTTTTGCTGTTGTCTACGTGTTGCGGACGTCTACGTGTTTATGCAGTGCGCCGACTGTTCATAAGTGCTTTTCTTTTCCCCTTCCATGTGGGGGATTCCCCCCTCTGCTGCTGTGGGAATTTCTGTCTCCTACGTCACAGCTGCAGGTGGCTGCTGCGGCAGTTGCGGTCGGTTCCGGAAGGAGAGGTCACATTCTTTCAAGACACTTGTGTTGCGGACGCATTTTGATGACGGCAGGTTGCTGCGCGTTTCCGTCAGTCTAGTGACGAAATGCCTTCGCGTTAAATTCGCTGCACAGCAATTTTCGTTCGAGTCAGTGAAATTCTCTGATGAACAATTCTTTGATCGGTGAAAAAGGTATAACATATCATCAAGGCTAAAAGCAGAAACGTCACATTTTTCTCGTGTAACGTAGTAATGGGAAGAATAGAATCAAATGCTCAGCGTTAAGGCAAAGAAAACGAAAAAATATACAATAACGAACCAATATGCTGTTCATGAGGTGCAAGGACTCAGTGACTCAAGAACTAGGAATATCTTTTTATCAAGAAATTAGTATACAGCCAGGAATACTTTAAGGGAAAGATGAAAGTCGAAAAACGCAAGTTTTTTTTCCAAAATGCAAAGTTTTGTTTTTATTTGCTTTGACAAGTTTAGTTTCTCTCCTTTCATGACAAAGAAACTGAAGATTGTAATTAAACTCGAAGTAGGTTAAAATTGCTTTTAAAGAGCACAAGGTGGCTAATAAAAAACGAAAAAAAAATCACGCCATATCCACGAAGTGAATGATGATGAGTGGGCGAAGCTCGATCGTTTTCATCCATGCATGGCAGAAAGATGTGTGGTCTGGAACGCGCTTATACTTCATGGTCATCAGCGTCATCATCATCGTTATCACGTGTAGTAGGTACATTCCACTATATTGGAATGCGCATATTCTTCATGGTCATCGGGCGTCATCGTCATATTTATCACGTGTAGTGGGTACATTCCACCATACTGGAACGCGCTTATACTTCATCGTTATCACGTGTAGTGGGTACATTCCACTATACTTGGCTATCTACCTACCTACCTACTACTACTACTACTACTACTACTACTACTACTACTACTACTACTACTACTACGACAACTACAGAGGAGGGACAGACCCACACATCTAGACAGACCCACATTGTCTAGAGTCCCCCTGGAAATTGTCACCTGGCTGCTTGTCATTGCATTTGGCATGAGGGGTTCGCTAGGGCCACATGCTCAAAATAACCATGATTGCCAAACTCTCATGATGGAATAAATCATCTTAAATGACAAATCATTTCCACATAGATGAGCTTTCACTTATACTTTTAAAATGCGTTTTTCTCAAGATCCATTTTTAAGCAACTTCTTGAGTTTGGACATCATGTTTTTTGGTACTTCTGATAGCCCGATCGGGATGAAATTTTGACAACATATTTCTTACCATGTGAAGGGTGTAAGTATCTACCTTTAAAACTTTTTATCCCCTGTATAATTATTACGAACTTAAAGTAAGCAATTAGTATGGGCTGGGGATTCTAAGAATTCTCGCATTACAATTTTTCTTGACCATCAAAATGTTTTATATGCGTTTTCTTGATAGTCATTTGCATTCTACAGTTAATTTGGAGCAATATGAGCCATTAATGGCTCAGAACCATAAAAGTTTAGTGGCATAAAAAAGTTTGTCCAAAACGAACTATACTTTACACATTGTCATGGCACAAAACGAAAACCGTACAACTTACTATAAAACTAATTACATATTTGAAATCAGCATAGACGCCTATATATACAGCAAAAATTTCATTGCCCTAGGCTACAGATTAACGCAACTTTTTTTTCCGAATCACATCTCCCCTTAAGAATGATTTGGCCTAAAGAACTATTACCGTAGCGGGGAGACTCTGATGCCACGCTACGGTATGTCATTGTACGATGACGTAGAATGACATCACTGAGCAATCGACGATATATAATAAAATCAGTTTATATCGATATCCCTGCGCTCTTGCGGCCTGAAGTACAACCCACAGACGACGCAGAAAACATTGTGCCGATTTTCATCTGTTGTGTAAGTTGAGACATCAGGCGCTGCAGGAAGGTACTTACGAGTACTTCCGAGAATACATTTACGAAGAATAAGAGTACCATGAGGAACTCGTAAGTATACGAGTACCTTAAAATACTCGTAGAAATAAATGAAAGAAACAAGTAAAAATGAATAGGTCAATGCGCCTGAACCAGAAGTAATTCTGTATGAGCTGGGGTACATTTTCCAGTTAGAGTTTACAGTTAGAGGCACATATCTCAGCCGGTTATTGAAGCCTTGGCCAAAGCTTCATTTCTTTCTATTGCCAGTTCTCTTAAAGGTGGACCGTGACAACAACGATCCCCTCGGAAGATGAAAGAAAACGCGCGACTGTGATAACCCCGCCGGAAATACCGGATCTAGTCAAGTACGTCCGACTTCACATGGGGTCTGCAGAAATCAAAGCATACTACGCTACCAAGTGTCAGTAGCCGTATCGTGCCTTATCATAAACATCTGTATTTATGAAGGTCCCAGGAAGTGGGATATACGAGTAGTAACATATTTACGAAAAAAATAAGCGGTAAAATGTAAAGAATGTCATGGAGTCGGCCCTGTGAAGGACCGCTAACCCAACGCACACTACCGATGGCGCTTTTTTTCTAACGTATTTTCTTTAAAAGTTGGGAGAAAGCATCCAACATTCCAATCGTCTGGCTGTTCAAGTGCTTAGAAATGAACCCGCTTACCGCTTGAGCTGCCTAGTGTGCGCTCTTGGTTGTTGTGAGCTTTCTATAAATTCTTATTTCTGGCCTAGAGGGTTCTGAATTCTTTCAAGTTCCAGGATCTCTCAGGCCAAACTTCGCGATGGAACTTCAGGAATGTAGGGAACGAACTTTCAGTGAACACAACTCCCGCACGTGGCATAGACAGCCGCATTATTTCCCGCAACAAAGTGATATTGATGTGCTTGCATATCAGCCGTATTAGAAAACCTCGAGAACTTTTGCCAGCTATCAAACATCTTCAAGCTAATGACATAGCTCAAAAGCGTGTGTGGTTATAAAAAAAGGGAAAGGAAAGGGGCACGCTGGGCAGGTGTTTAGATAAACAGTGGTGACGATGAACAATGATTCTCAGATCAGCACTTCGCTGCCGAACCTCTCTTGCTGCAGCTTCGCTGAGCACAAACTAGTAACATCCAAACGCCATATATTTTTTCTCGGGGAAATCAATAGAAAAAGAGGGTCACCTTCCGAATAAAGACTCGCTTTTGCTGCGTAACCATCAATATCTGCCGCGCGTTGTTACACAGGTTCTTATCATTTGAGCACATTCTTTATTATTGGCTAGAGTTTCAACGTCAGTTGTATATGTTAAGCTTAGCTGACAGAGGTTCTGAAGTCACAAGTTATATCTATGCGGAAAATATATAAAAAGCTACATACACGAGCATCGTCAGCATTACTGTTTTGGATGTAGAATGCAAGCAGAAATGCTTTACGCCACATTGAACCCATATTATTGCAGCGATTGCAAAAGCCCTGAACATGAATTCAGGTACTTAAGCATTGGGCTAATTCTGACCGACTTATGCGCGGCCAAACACCTGTAACAAGATTAAAACGAAAATAGCTACCAGTGTCCATTTCAAACATGGACTCTTCGTCCTCCCTTTCCGGTCAGTCATCATGTTTACTTCATGGAAAAGCAGTCGTTACGAAGAACCTGATTTCTCTACATTGACGATTCGTCCTTATCGCTTAAGGGTGAAGCCCTGAGCATGAACTCAGGTACTTGAGCAATGTGCTAATGCTCACCAACTTATGCGCAGCCAAGCAACTGTAAAAAGATTAAGGCATAAATAGCTTGCAGTGTCTATTTCAAACATGGAGTGTTCGTCCTGCCTTTCCGGTCAGTCACCATGTTTAATGGAAAAGCAGTCATTACGGAGAACCTGGTTTGTCTACATGGATGATTCGTCCTTATCGCTTAAAGGTGAAGCTGTTAGACATGGGTCAAAAGAGAAGCCTTTAGATTGCAAAACAGTTTACCGTGTATGATGGTACGATCAATTTGATGCCTAACCGACATAATGGACTCTTGCAGGTAGGCCTGGGACAAGCAGTGCACAGTGCAGGCTGAGCTGGAACGTTCAGTGCAAGTGTTTGGGGGGCTGCTACATTAAACTATATCGCAGAATACGACATAAACATTCACTTAACGGGCCATCATATTATTGGCAAAAGAAAAAGATGATTCGATTACATAGAGTGATCTTGCTTACGCAAGAAAAAGAGCAGTGTAATTTTCAGCTGAAATGAATCACCCGCATTGTTGAGAGTAAGAAATACGCCAGGTGTTTGCTATGAACCCCCCATCATCAACACCGCCTCTCACACATAAAATGAAGCATGGAAATAAGATAAGAAATTTGATATAAGATATACCTAGATGCATGGACGGCAAATCTCAGCGAATCGCTTAGTTCATCGGCACTTCATATTGACAAAGTTTGCTAAAGTGTCTATGGCGAAAAGTAAACGAACTTTGCATGAATTCGTAATGCCAATTATATATCACTAAAATCGATGTACATACCGTATAACCCCGCTCTTACGCTCCTCTCTGTTGTGTTTTCCTGGCTGTAGCTATGCCGGTACCGGTTTTCCAGCGGTACCGGCATAGCTCCCATAGGATTCAATGCATTAAGAACCACGCTGTTACGTCGCAACTACGGGACCGTTTCCTTCGCGAAGTGCGCTCTTAGCCAGCCGAGCGACAGCGGAGGAGAGCGGCTATGTTAACTTTTAACGCACCTTGGCCTGGTTTGACTGTAATGGTACATTCCACTGGTCGTTTTCGAGAGCTCCACAGGCGCAGAAAAATTTACGTAAAATAGCAACTAGCCGTTGCTACCAACATTATCAGATCAAAACATGATCAGGAAGGAGAAACATAACTTGCATAACAGCTTGTTCTCGTTGAAGAGTTGTACAGCTGTTGAATTCAACACTTTCAAACACAGTCAGAGCGCTCTCAAACGACCAGTAGAATGTACCATAAGACTAGACGTAGGAGAAGAGCAATGACGAAGTAAGTAGAGACTCTAGAGGAAAAGCTGGGCTGAAAGAGCGCCGACCACAAGAACACCGCCACCAGCGTACCTTTGTCATTGTTGTCTTTGCATTTATTCACAGATCGGCTAAAATTAGAGCAATGCAGTATTGGTAACACAGGCAATAAAACTCAAACGCGGGCATTTTGACAAATTATAAACTTGTAGACAGTGTTTAACGTTCATTTAGAAAGTTTCTAGGAAGGATTCAGGGCCATTTAGGCAATTTAGTGTGCGCTGAACTCGCAGCGCAGAAAGATGCGCTTGCAGGCACTTCTGCCAGATGGTGCCACCATATACACTTCAGGTTGTTATGACGGTCGATTACGCGTCTTCTGACTGAGTTGTGAGTCACAGTGCATCGTCGTCAGTTGGAGCTGTTTGTAGTTCGCGCGGTTCGCGGTTGTACTCGTCCCCCTGGTCCTGCTCTGTGTGCTTAGTGCTTTCACGTCTACGACTCTTAGTGCCAAATGAATCACATGCGTTGATTGCATTTCTGTGCACGACGCCGTTCTCAGCCTCGTGTTTCTATCCGTCGAGTATATTGTGGTTGAGTGCACCAATGTGTGCACCAGTGACGTAATTAAGGAGTTGGTGGAGCAGGGGTCATTTTCTTCGATAATCGCTTTCGGTGGTACTTTCACTTTCGACAGGTGTTCGACAGTCTACTAAGATCCGCGGTGGTCCGACACTATGCCAATAGTCTCACATTATTGCTCGGAGACACGGACGCATTCGGTGGCAATCTCGCGACAGTATCGCCCTAAGTGATCGCTTTCCAGGTGTTGTCCAACACGTGTTGTCACTAGATTTATTACATGGATATGACACTGCAGGCACTCCAAAAATTATTCGAACTGCTCGGGCATGATTTAACGCGCCAGGCAACGTTGAAGGCTTGCTTTTTTTGTTTTGTTTTTTCAACTGTAAGCACTGAAAGAAAATGCTGTGCCACTAAACAATTTTTTAGTTTTTCCTATTTCTTGGCGCTTGCGTTTCCCCGCTCTTACGTTTATTTCTTACGGTCCTTTCAAAAGCGTATCAGCGGGGTTCTACAGTTTTAAGAATTTCAAAGTAGGGCAATAGCACTTATCAAAGCTATAGTTAAGCCTTTGTCTGTATTACTCCAGCGTGCTTCTCGTTAAAAGGCGACGGGGCAGTGCAGTGGTACTTTCCCTTGTGCCGTCTTTTGTTCAACATCATTGTGAAGCGCTGCATATACACATGCATCTCATAACGACGTATCAACGTTAATTATCCAATAAACACGCGAGTTTGGCCGCTGAGAGATTTTTGAGCACGGTCCTTGCATTCATCTTTAATCTATATGCAGTATGAACGGGCTCTCTATAAGTGCTTTATCGAGCATAAATATTCCCGCACTAGTGCTCATCATTGCAATTTGACGAGAGAATATGATACGATAATTCTTGGAGAGCACAGGCCTCTCAAGCTTTAGCTTTGCAGGGCTTTGATGACTTGATTACTTTATGCTCCGGAGAGTTCGTGTCGGTATGATGGCATTTGCGATTCGTGAGGCCCCTTGGATCACTCTCCCCCTAGAACGGATTCCGTTCTGTTGCTACAAAGATTCAGGGACGGGAACAGTCAAAAGGGTAAATCGCACGAAAAAGAACAAAAACGCAGTACCGACAGGATACATGCCGTTTCTCTTACTACGCGAGGCAACACAAAGCAAACGAGAGGATCTGCAAGCTCATATTATATTCGTCGCTGACGCACACGATGTCGACAGAAGTCGCAAAGGCCACAGATATTTCCACTTCCCTCCTTCATCGATGGCATGCGTTTCATCGGCTGTTCCTCAGAAGACGTAAGCTTAGCGTTCTGAATCATTTCTGAAGCACCCCAAAACGAATTATGCATGAGGGGGGTGCTTCAAGAAAGCGTCTTTAATATACTTCGGAGTGGTGCCTTTCCTGACTCCTCTTCTTTCTTTGCTACCTTTCTCGCAATAATTGATGCGCAAACTTGGACTTTGTGTTGGGTATTTCGAGTTCTTTTCTTCGGGCTTTGATAGCTGATCTCGCACGTTCGGCGTACGCTGTTCAGGCGTTAGACTCGTTTCGTGCGCTCCCACCTGGTGTTTTCGGGCTCTGTACGTGGGCAACGCGTGGCTCTGCATGCGACGGCTTGCGCCCGCTTCAGCACGCACTGCATCTTTAAGCAGCGTCATCATTCGTTCATGGAGCTTCCATCCGCATCTCTCGCGTTTCATCCCCACCTGTGTCCGAAGAAGAAGATATTGCGTCCCTACCGCAGAATATACGTTGCATAAGTGACGACGTCTCGTGATCGCCGCTATTTTATATTCCTGTATGCAAAACCGTATCTCATTCTACTCGCCCCAGTGTATTCGCTGCGAGTTCTCAAGGGTTACAGCGTCAATTTTTCATAAGCTGTACCAAATGCTAGATGCATAACTTATTACGTTTCTCTGACGATTGCGGCAAACAGTCGTGTTCCAGATATTACGACTCAGTCAAGCGGCTTCCCGTCTCGTGTGGTCTATTTTTCTTTTTCTTTTTTTTCTGTTTGGTTTCGTGATTATAGCGTCTTACCGTTCACGTTACCGTTGCTGATACCGCGGGTTGTCTTTGGTGAATTGTGAAGTGGAGGCTACGAGTAGTATACAAATATATATATTATTCGCATTCGATTAAGCGATAGATTGCGCAAACAAAAGACAATTAAAACAATGGGGAAGTATTGGTACCTTGAACTCTTTACGGTCAAACACGCAGGAAGTGAAAATTGTCACTTCTACGTGGGCTAGTTTTCAATGACCCATATGGCTTTACATATAAGACATTCTAAACACCTGAAAACTACTGAGAATCTACATGTGGTGTCTGCACAATCACGCTTACAATGCTTAATTCGACCCGTCTTTCCTCAAGCGTACTATTCTGATTAGGCAGCACTTCTATAACGATATAACGCCCTGCTCCTACAAACTTGATGTAAAAACACACGGGAATGGACCTGCTTTTTGCGGTCTCCAGTTAAGGATCAATTTAACGAGGTTCGGGGCCCTAAGATGAAATCGCGAGATGCTGCTGAGATGTCTTTAAATTGACCGACAACTGGCCAGAACGTGTGATTAGACTCTGGCGGAAATGAAAAAACCGTGAACTATAGTGAAAGATTCCAAGCATCCTTCCCGCGAGCTAAGTAGTATGTATATTTTTAAATCGTGTTTAATAGTAAGAAAAACCTGTTTGTCGCGCAGCCTAGTGGAAGAGCCTTGAAGTTTGATAGTGGAGTCGATTACATTTGCTGTACGTGATCACGTAGTCTGATGCTTGCTTGCGCGCCGTAATCAGTCCTCAAAGTTAGAGTAAGTATATTATTGTCCAGCCCGGCGCAATTCCGTGCTGCTTACTAGGTAAAAGGAGCTGCGCGGTGAGAAGCGGCGCTGCCTTCGCGGCCGCCAGCGATATATGTCGAGCCGTGGCGCATGCGTACGGAGTGCACGCATGCGCAGTAAACCACTGCGCTCGAACACGAACTTCTCTCGCGCTCACTGTTTGCAGCATGCGTTGTCACGTGTGTATACAACTTCATATTCGCCGCAGATAGAAAAATTGTGATTACAAATGTTTCGCGGCACTTTCCGCCTTACCATTCCGTCATTAGACACTCCTACCGGTAAGCTTTCCGTTGCGCTAAAGCGAATAGGTACCGTAAAAATTGGTTGTCGGGCCATGTAACGCAAAAAAAAAAAAAACAGTCATGGCTGATTCTTCCTCCATAGGAATCGGCATAACACGAAAGTGAAATGTGTCTTCACATAAGTGGTACTTATTCTGTAGTGGTATATGACAGGTTGTAAAATGTCAATTGGTGTTTGACAGCTTTAGGAGCCTTTGACAGCGATGCAGCCAAGTTTACGCGTAGTGGCACATCTCGATCGCGACAACTAACACCCATGATCGTAATATAACCATTGTGGTAGCTGAAGTTGTTAACATATACCTTGACACAGCGTATCGTGAATCCCGCGCAAAGATGATATCAACAAGCACATAATAAAAACTGGTACTCGATATGGACTTCTTCATAGCATCGTCAATTATGGAGAGAAATGGCGCGGTGTGCGCTCCCGAGCATAGGGTAACCTACACCTGTGCTCGTGCATACGCTACCACACTAAGCTTCGGCAACACGGGAGGCAGTAGTTCGTAGATTGAGCCGCGAACGTGCGCAGGCGTTCCACGTCCCGCGGGCCTCTGTGTCACTCTACAAAGGCACGATATTCACCCGTCTACATCGTTGCCTTTCTGCCACGCTTATTGGACCAATTTTATTAATCTGTGCTATCGCACACGAAGCAGTTGTCGGTGAAGGAATACCGTTGGTGCATGTGAAAGCTGCACTAGTCAGACAACGAACTGTCTCACACACTAATACGAAGCGAAAGATAATGAACGTAACTGCGCCTAGGGTGACTCCCCGATGCCAAAGCGGCCCGTGTTCCTTGCTGGTATCGACACGCTTTAAGCATGGTCTCCGAGATTCCGCACAATTTCAGAGGCCATGGTTAGGGACGCAGTTAATGTGTGGCACCCGAGAGTGCGCGTAATCCCACCGGTCATATTTTAATTGCGTCGTTGCATAATCATTCCGTATGGGCTCTAGAAAGTGTCATGACGCATTACTTCACTGCGCCGCTTCACAGACGGTGGCCTCGGCCCGACCCACCTTGCCCCGACAACAGAAAGCCCCGTGTGAGAGATAATGTGTGAGATATGAGGCGCGTTTGTGGAGTATCGTGCGTGTGCTTAGTCGGTAGAGCGCTGGGTGTTTATCTTCGCCGACCGAGAGGTCGTAGGTTTGATTCCTGGCGTCGAAGCTTTCTCTTATAGTTTTTTTCTTTCTCGCCCGTTCGCGTCAATTATATCCACGTCCTATCCATGACGGAAATACTTCACTGAAGTCTTTGTGGAACCCGGCATAAAATCTTTTCGTGTTAAAAAAAATAAATGAAACCGAAAGGTGGGCTGGTTGGTTCAACTGCAATGAGGAACTACATGTGTGCACTCGTCTACGTGTCTCTTTTTGTGTTGTGCTCGCTTATTGTGAGTAAATAGTTCCACAATAAAGAAACAAGGTTGACTAGTTATTGTGATCATTTAGCAGGGATAAAGTTTGACACTAGCGACTGCATTTCATAGACTCTTCAATATCCTGCTTTATAACCGAATAATAAAAAATATTTCTTTTGTTAGAATTGTTGCATCTTCCATGTACTTGCATGAACGCTTTCTTTGTGCTTCTGCATATAGAAGCATCTTTAGTGAAGACTATGCAACACAATTTTTTACGAATAATTTTGCAATGCAGCAAGTGCCTGTTTAACTGCAACCCGCCTAGAGGCACCCCTTTGTGCTGAGTGCGTGTGTACTTTGTAACGTTGTCAGAGCAATGCAATAAGTCTTTGAATTAAAAAAAAAACACACCGGCTTTCACAAAAATAACAACTGAACCATCTGTTAGAGCAAAACAAAACGAAAAAAGAAATAGAGACATATTTGAATATTTTCGAAAAACATCACCAATCAAGTTTGAGGTATATAGGCTTTAAGGGGCCCTCCAACGCTTCAAAACATCGGTGCTGACCGCATCAACACGTAGTGGCGTTCGCCAGAACTATTGCGGGCGGAAATGACGATAGATGGCACAGGCCTGTGATTGGATAAATGTAATGTTAGATGTAATTGCGGAGTTGCATCAAAATAAAGAATATTATTGCATCTCTTTTTTCTTTAGCGTACTTTTTCACTGAACGCGGAAAAGACCAAAGCTCTCCGAAATTTTCAACTTGAAAACTGCAGCGCCGCGAAAGAATGCGCAGAACGCCATGGTACTGGAGGAAACGCACCGGGAACGCTCCAGGCGCCGTTTTTTGAAGAACGTTGACAGAGACGCCGTCGCAACAAGATAGATCACTAAACCAACAAAAAATTATAGAGGCGTTCGCGAGCTGCCTTGTTTCGCACGTGCGGTTCACTCTTCAAGCACCACATTTTAGATGTGAAGCATCTTATGGCGAACCTTAATCCGGTGGTGGTGGTGGTGGTGGTGGTGGTGGTGGTGGTGGTGTGCCGCGTGCTCACCCTTACTGCGCATGCGCAAACAGTTAAAGAAAAAAATAAAAATAAAAAACCTCCTCTCCCCCCTCCTCTCCTCCAGGCATCCCTCCCCACGGCAACCACACCCTCACTGCGCATGCGCCTCCCTTCCTCTCTCCCCTCTTACACTCCCCCCCTCTCTTCATCCCTGCCCGCGGCGTCTAACTCCCCCCTGCGCATGCGCGTCCCCCCTCTCTCTCCTCTCCTACGCTCCCCCCCTCTCTCCTCTACGCATCCCTGCCCACGGCGTTCACACTCCCCACTGCGCATGCGTGTCACCCCCTTTCTCTCCTCTCCTCCGCTTCCCCCTCTCCCGCCTCGCGAGGCCGACGCAGGCAGCGTCTGCTAGCGAGTATCTTGGTTGAAAAAACCGACTGCTCGCGCTGCACAACCGTTCACTGGCCATCCCGTATATATGGCAATGGATCTTGACCTCCAAGGTGGTGCCGGTGGAAGATTTCGCCTGTGCGTTGTTGAACAATAAAAATTCGCAGCGTGCGCGTTAACTAAAAGCGGAGTGCGGGTCTCTGTGTCCAGTCGGAGTCTTCTGTCTCTCATTGCCCATTAGCAGCGATTGGCATGTTCCAGTAGGAAACACTGTTCCATCACTGCCTGCTTTGCGCCTCCCCAGTTTTCTCTCCTGCACAACGCTGCGATGAGCGCCAGCGTCAACGCCGCCGCCAGTGTAAGCGTTAGCGCCCGCTGCTTCACATCTACACATGGTTCCCTTTAGCGGGAGATGGTGTAAATTTTTTTGTTACCTTCACAACGGCGTCTCAATACGCTGGAATTAACGGGCAATATGGCATGCAAGCTTCCGGTACGTAAGAGCTTTCAGTTCATTTCATTATATCTAGTACACTCTAATTTCATTGGCGAGTCACCCGACGTCACAGGGTGAGGGAAACGTGGTCAGGTGACCCCGCCAAAAATCGAGTTGAGGGCAGGCGTCTATTTTATTGTATTTTGAATTTTCTAGGCTGAATAACTTCGGGATGCGTGCCCCTATCACTGCCGTTTTTGCTGCACTAATTTCTTCAGCCTTTAATCTACACAACCCGCTAGTAAAATATGTAAAACAATGAGGTCTTGAAAAGTGTTGGAGGGCCCCTTTAATGGAGGTTATACGTGTTGTCTTTTCGTCCTCGGTAATAATGCAATCGCAGATGAGGTCATCCGCTCGCCATTCACTTATGTATTTAATAATACCTGGGGTTTTACGTCCCAAAACCACGATATGTTTATGAGAGACGCGGTAGTGAAGGGCTCCGGAAAATTTGACCCTCTGGTGTTCTTTAACGTGCACTTATGTACTTACATAGGGCAGGTGTCTGAAGGATATTACCATCACATAGCAGGATGTTTTGAAACCGTCAATACGTCAATTTCTAAATACAGTTTTAAAGTATTTGCTTTTATAGCATCGCGTAATTCTGTCCATAAACTTCCTCTTCGTTTTAACAATATGGATTACGGCAACAAAAGATGCAAAGAGGGTCATTGGAGCCCAATTCTTAAGGATTAATTCCCGAAAAAAAAACGCATTACACATGCTCTAGCTCCCGCCACTCTACGCTGATGTGCAAAGTGACGCAATGCAAAACTCTCGGTTTCTCGTGATATATAACAGATTGGTTGATAATTGCATCACTCCTGTATTCGCTTTTCTCATTAGATGATGGAGCAGTGACACTACTGTGCTATATTTCAATTACCGCGTACAACTGTTCAGTGTCGTAATTAGGCAAATTGCAATTTCACGCAAAGTGGCTCCGACAGTTATAGATCGAAACGGTCCTCAATAATTGCCACCGCTACACTGCTGGATTGTTTAGGCTGTGCGAGCATTCCACATCTTTCAATAATCCCATTTCCCGAACAGTGCCCTACGTTCTACTATGACGTGAACATACGTCGGCCTTTCACCAAGCTTGAGGTATTGGGAACCGCGTGATACTCCTAATTATTCCAACACAATGTGCCGTTAGGCTAATCGATGACCCTCATGAATAGACACATTGCACTTATGAGAAACACCACCCCGGCTACCTCGGCAAGTTGGCAAAGGCTTTTGCACGAGCGCAGCTACCAAACCAATGATGCGGTGCGGTAAGACAAAAGCTCAGATTTTAAACTAAACAGAAATGGCATATTGCGCATAAACCTTGTCTCACACGCGTTGCGCAAGGTTTCAAGCTGGCATTTTTTTTCTACGCTTCGTTGAATAGGACATCTGCATTACCATGCGTCACGTGCACAGAATGAGAGAAAATGTCGTGCTGTAATGCACATCATAATAACATAACATCTGGGGTTTAGCGACCCAAAACCAAGATATGATTATGAGGGACGCCGTATTTAGGTGCTCCAGAAAATTCGACCCTCTGGTGTTCTTTAACGAGCACTGACATCGCACAGTACATGGGCCTCTAGCATTTCGCCTTCATCGAAATGGGACCGCCGCGGCGAGGATCGAACCCGTGACCTTCGGCTCAGCTGCTGAGTAATTGCAACCACTCCAGCACCGCGGCGAGCTGTAGTACAGATAATGCCGCGCGCAAAACTCTGAGTCATGGTGTAGTATCAGATCTCCCTCATATAGGATAGGTAGGGCAAATGGGGGCAATACATAAACGACAAGGCTGCTGGGAATGAAATGGCTAAAAGTGAAAACATACGTTAGCACTGCATCTGCTAGCGCACCGCGAAACTTGAAAATATAATCTTATATTATAAGACATAAGCTAACTGCACGAGTCTGAAAAAAACGTTTATTTGAATAATGTAAGTAACTTTAGCATAAAAAATCATTCAATTAACTTTGCACAAACGCCGCCGTGGCTTACGCGGTGATCGGTTGCCGACCCGATACACGCCGGCTCGATCCTGACCGCGGCAGTCGCGCTTCGATGGAGA
>JALIZH010022941.1:0-12759 GCA_030522465.1 Rhipicephalus appendiculatus
ACAATGCCTGATCCGACCACCGCGCAAGGCACCGCCCAACCAAGTACGGCCCAATCTCCACTGGTCATCGTGCCTACCGCCCTGCACCAACGTGATCCTCCCCCTTTCTTCAGCGGCACCGAGGACCAAGATGTGGAAGATTGGCTGCTGCTGTTTGAAAAGGTAAGCACCGCCATACAAGTTTGGACGACCCCGCCAAATAGGAGTATGTCCTATTTTATCTCAAAGACGTCGTGAGCCTGTGGTTCCAAAACCAACAACTCCGAGTTCTCCACGTGGGCCGCTTTCAAAACATCTTCGCAGCAGTGTTTGGTCGCCCGGCAGTACGCAAGATCCGCGCCGAGCAGCGCCTACGCGGATGTGCGCAGAAGCAGGGTGAAAGCTTGACTAGCTACATCGAAGATGTCATCGATCTGTGCAAGCGCCTGAACCCTGAGGTGAGCGAACAAGAGAAGATTAGGCACATCTTGAAAGGCATAGACAACGATACCTTCCAAATGTTCCTGGCGAAGGACCCACGTACCGCATCGGACCTTGTGCTAGAGCTTCGAAGAACTTCGCAAGCAACGCGTCTCATTTCGGAGGTCGACGACAGTACACGACTCCTTCGCCGCCATGACTATCGGTGGTGACAAGACTCTGCTGGCACAGATAAAAGAATATCTGCGCGAAGAAGTTGCTGGACAGCTTTCGTTCTTGTCATATTTTCCGACCACCAAAGCGCCTGTGAACTGGGTAGCGCCGGCCATCAAACAGGCTTGCCATCCACTGCTCGCGATCAGCGCTCACGCTTCGCACCAAGTGACCGTCCCTCTGGTGAATGCCTTGCTCGTTCACCACTACACAGTCAAGGATTTCAAACGCACAATCACTACCGCGTAGTTAACTCTATCACGTGGAACGCAGATATTCGAATTCCTTGTCGCACAGACTGATAGAGGGAGCGCTAATACACCCGTCTCCCTTTTTCCTGATGTGGAAGGCCTCTATTATCTTGCGGCCTATGAACCTATTTTCCCTGGAAAGTATCATCGCACCATCAAAGACGGGCTCACATCCACACTCTCGGCAATGCGGGGGGCAAATGTAAGCCCGGGGTATTAGAAAGCGACTGCGCGTGTTCTCTTAGTGTGACATTAATGCGTGTGCCGCTTTCTCCGATATAAGATTTCCCGCATGTTAACGGAACCTGATAAACTATACCTACCTTGCATGGCACATATTTCTTCTTATGTTGAACGTTGACTGTTTGAATGTTTTTTTTTTCCTTTGGCTCACTAAACTGCGAGCCTTCGACAGCTTCGCTGGCGCTGAAAAGGCGACATGTACGCCATACTTTGCGCCTATTTTCTTTAGCCCGTGGGAGAGGCCTTGGACATACGGGATCACCGCGAGCCTGTGCATGTCAGTGACCTACTTACCATCTCCCTGTGGTTTCCCTTCCCTTTCTTTGATTACACGTGCCAGTTTATTGCAACCAGTGGCTGTCGTGTGCTCCGGATACCCAGCGAAGTCAAGGCTCTCTGCTTGTTTAAGAAAGCTGAAGAAAGCTGTTCTGCATTTCATGAGTACATGATTTTTCAAGTGCTGCTTGCAAGGCGGGGAAGCTATATCCATCATTATAAGTTTCGAGTGACTCGAACCATAATTGACTGACGGATTCTTCGCCCTGGGATTGTATGTGGAACACATATGGTCTGTCTTCAATTGAAATTCCACATCCACAAACTGTAGTCTAAAATAACGTCGTTATTCTAAGGCGAACTTGAGGCCTAAGCCTTGCGTACTGAATTGACCAAGAACACGGTAGGCCGTCTTCTTATATTGCGCTCTTCCTAACAACACGAGGTACTCGTCAAGGTATGTAAATAATGCTACGTAGCTGAAATATCAAAGACGACAACGAAGAGGGCTGGTCTGTCCGCTGTGCGTGCTGTCCTCCATCTTGGTTGGATGCTATACATATCAGCGTAAATACAACTCGTAAATAGCCACGCCTCGTGTTATTTTTACATAACATCTTTGTGCTGGTAGGTGCGGGGTAAAGGTTAGACGTCTTTCTTGGTGATTTTGTTGAGGTGCCGATAATCAATGCAGGGACGCCACGAGCCGTCTTTCTTCTTTACTAATACGACGGGAGAAGCCGAAGGGTTGGATGATGGTTCGATGACGTTTTTCGTAAGCATTTTGGTCACTTCTTTCTAAATCACGTCTCGCTCGGACGCTGAGACGTGGCAAGGCCGACGGTGAATGGGCGCAGAGTCACCAGTGTTGATTCGGTGAATGACAATCTTAGTCTGGCCCAAGGGACGATCATGGTTGTCGAAAATGTCACTGTATGAGGTCCAAAACATGGCAGAGAGCGTCGGCCTCGTCAGGCGAAAGGTCTGATCCAAGTCATATTTCTAAAAGTAGCGTCGTCAGAACTTGGTGGCTGAGAGACTGCACATTGGTCAGGATTAGCTACGGCGACAGCGCTGACGTCATCATCGGTTATGGCAGTTAGTTGAGCAAGAGACATCTGGTAGGGCAACACTTGGGGGGGTGAGGCCAAAATTAGGGAGGGGAAGGAACACACAGTTATCCGCTATGGTTGCAATGGTATGCGGCACAGGAACATTGCGCGTCAGTCGAACGTCAGTAATAGGTGTAAACGATGTAGTCGCCGTCAGGAACGGGTGGATACGGGAGGAGCCGATGACAAACACACGTACGTGACGGCTCGAGGTGGCAACCGAACAAAATGGGTTAGGCTCAAGCGGCTGGCGGGCTTTTCACAGAAATCGGCGAGGAGAGGAAGATCGAGGTTGAGTGTACCAGAAGAACAGTCAATTAAGGCCGAATGTGCCGAAAGAAAATCAAGGCCAAGTATGAGGTCATGGTAGGAGAGGATCGGGGAGCGTGTCCTGGGGAGTAAGGCCGTACTCTAGGACGAGTCAGGTGGGGACACGCTGACGGAAGGCCGAGGTGTCCAAACTCCTGCCTGACCACAGCTTGAATGAAGGCCACCGATGGCTGTGGTGGGTCAGAGGCATGCGTTGTGAAAACGGGTGGCTGAATAGGAGCAGGACAGGCAGCTTCGACTTCCCTACGAACAATGCGCGTGACGTTATCATACGTGAGCGGCTGGCGAGCGGCTTCACACGATGAAGTGGCGGCCGTGTTGGGCAGCCGTGTGAATCGCTGAATGATACGGCCGGTTCTTGGCTTCTTCAAACCATCGGCAATCTTTGATGACGCATTGACGACGCACTCACCTGTCTCCATGGCGCCACCTTTCTTTTCATCTCTCGACCTCCGATCTGGCTGCTGGCAAATTGCAGTAGACGACATGGATCGTGAGAAGACCGCTTTCGTTACCCCTGATGCCTTTGACGAATTCCAAGGTCATGCCCTTCGGTCTCTGCAACGCTCCAGCAACGTTCGAGAGAATGATGGACACGCTGCTTCAAGGATTTAAATGGTCGACATGTTTGTGTTACTTGGACGACGTGATCATCTTCGCAACTCACCTTGAACGCCTTTCGACCATTCTATCTCTATTCCGACGGGCTGGCCTGCAGCTCAATTCCTCAAAGTACCACTTCGGTCTTCGTCAAATTACTGTGTTGGGCCACCTTGTTGACGCTACCGGTGTAAGACCAGACCCAGCAACAGTACGCGCTGTAACGAACTTCCCAGTCCCACGCTCTGTCCAAGATGTTCGCCGTTTCGCGGGCCTGTGCTCCTACTTTCGGCGATTCGTGAAAAACTTTCCGGCACTCGCGCGACCACTCACGGACCTTCTCAAACCAGATGTGCCACTTTGGTTGGCGTCCTCTCCAAGCTTGACGTCCTTCTCTCAGCTGATCACCGCTCTAACGCCACCACCTATACTTGCACATTTTGACTCTGGTTCTCCTACATAAGTGCGCACAGACGCGAGTGGTCATGGCATTGATGCAGTTTTGGCCCAAACTCAGCGGGGCACCGATCGCGTAATTGCGTACGCGAGTCGTCTCCTTGCGAAGTCTGAACACAATTATACTCTGTAACAGAACGGGAATGTCTTGCCTTTGTCTGGGCGGTTTCGAAATTCTGTCCTTACTTGTATGGCCGCCCTTACCGTGTCGTCACAGATCGTCACGCGCTGTGTTGGCTTTCTTCACTGAAGGACCCTACTGGACGACTTGGTCGTTGGCTTTACGTCTTCAGGAGTACTCCTACTCAGTTGTTTACAAGTCTGGACGCCTCTGTCTGGACGCCGATTGCTTGTCCCGCGACCCTGTCGACCAACCAGACGGATCGGTCATCGAGCCTAGCCCCAGCGTCATGTCCACGTCTCAGTTTCTTCAGATTGTTCACGAAGGTCGTGATGCTTCCTTGCGATCACTCATTGACCGTCTCGAATCTGCTCCTAATGACGCGTCACTGCGCATATTCGTCCTCCTGAATGGCACGCTGTACCGTCGTAGGGTCCAGCCAGATGGCCCTGAGCTCCTTCTCGTCGTGCTTAAACATCTGCGTTCAACGGTGCTGCATGAGCTCCACGACGAACCAACTGCTGGCCAACTTGGCGCATCGCGCACACGTTTACGACCGTGTTCGGTGCCGCTTCTTTTGGCGCGGTCTCGCTCGGTCCGTTCGACGTTACGTGTCCTCCTGCGATAAATGCCAGCGTATAGGAAGCGACTTACTGCACCCCCCTGCTGGACTCCTTCAACCGATCGCTATCCCTACCGAACCCTTCTTCTGTGTTGGTGTAGATCTTCTCGGTCCTTTTCCTGAGTCAAACTCTGGCAACAAGTGGGTCGTCGTTGCTATAGACCATGCGACCAGGTATGGCATCACTCGAGCGCTCCCCACCAGCACCGCTACTGACGTTGCCGACTTCTTTCTCCACGATGTTATCCTACACCACGGCGCTCCTCGCCAATTGCTCACGGATCGCGGCCGCGTATTTCTGTCACGACTCATAGATGATCTTCTACGCTCTTCCTCGACGCAACACAAGTTGACCACTTCCTACCATCCCCAAACAAATGGCCTCACCGAGCGCCTAAATCGCACCCTCACGGACATGCTCGCAATGTATGTCTCCTCTGACCATCATGACTGGGACCTGGCGCTACCTCATGTGACCTTCGCCTACAATTCTTCGCGCCATGACACCGCCGGTTATTCACCTTTTTATATGCTCTATGGCCGTGACCCGACGTTTCCACTGGACACCCTACTTCCGGCTACTACCTCCCCGCCCAGCGAATACACACGCGACGCTAATGCTCGTGCCGACCACGCACGTCAGATCGCCCGTTCGAGGCTGTCGGCTTCACAAGTAACCCAGAAGACCCTCTACGACAGCCGGCACGTTCGCATCTCACTCGATTCTCTATTTCTCCTGTGGTGCCCAGTTCGTCGAGTTGGTTTATCAGAGAAGTTGTTATCTCGGTACATGTGTCCCTTACCGTATTGTCCGTCAGGTAACGGACGCCATCAATGAGATCGTTCCCGTCTCTGAGACTACCCTGCCTGCAACACCGCCCAGTGACGTAGCGCACGTCAGTAGGCTAAAACCATACCACTCGCCTTCTGAAGACCATGTTTTGAAGTGCACCGAGACGGCGCTTTTACCGCCGGGGGGTAATGCTACGTAACTGACATATCAAAGACGGCAACGAAGAGGGCTGGTCTGTCCGCTGTGCGTGCTGTCCTCCATCTTGGTCGATGCTATACGCATCAGCGTCAATACAACTCGTAAATAGCCACGCCTCGTGTTATTTTTACGTAACAATATCTTGACCGAGTCTTTCAAACAGTCCTGAATGGCCCTATCCACAGCATCGAGAAAAATGTCGCTTAGTACTGGCGCGACACTCGATCCGATGCAGACACCTGTTTTCTGCACAAAGAGGGAATGAACTACTTTATGCAGAAAACCGGTGTCTGCATCGGACCACGGTTTGCGTCAGATAAGCTTTTTTTTTACTTCCTCTCGAAACGAAGTCCTTACGGCCAGTGTTATGAATCTATTTATTTCTACGCGCGACATCATTTTTTTCATGGCGGGATGTTGAACAGCATGAAGCCATTTTCACGCCGACACTGTCAGCCATCCTACATCAACAGCAGACCACCGAGATCAGAGCGCACACACGCGCCAAAAGTCTCTCTTGATAAGAGAAACGACACAATAGCTTCACAGACCGATGATGGCGCCAGCGAAGAGAAGAACAAATACACAAGCAAAGCACCGATTCGCGCTTGTTACCCGGGCGGCGGCACAAAGAGCCAATCATCGCTCCTCTAATACGCAGAGTCGAGTGGCGGGAAAGGATGGCGCTCGAGGGTATGAGACGCGGCGGCACGAATAATATAAAGGCGGTACTTTCCTTATCAAGGGACTTTATCTGTTCCAGGATCACCGATGCATTGGTTGGTACTCTGCCTCTCATGTTCGGTTTGTGGGCAGCCTTCGCGTCTGCCGACTCCGAGCCAGTAGACGTTAGCGACCAATCGAATACGCCATCAGAAAAAATATCTTCCGGGGACATCACCAATCAAAATGGCTTATTTGGCGAGTTGGTGATTCATGATACTTGAAATACGAGCGCGTAACTAAAACACGGAGCGTGTAACTAAAACGCGCGTGTTTTAGTTACGCGTTAGCATTTCAAGTAACATCACCAATCTTTCCCGGTCTGCTAACTTAAGCTGCCGATTTCTGCTGAATAAATAGTCAAGGATAATTGTACTCACGGTATCAAAAAAAGTCACAGTTTCACCAAAAGGCGAAGCAATGAATGCGATAGCAACAAATTGGCATGTCAAGCGACGAACGACAAGCAGGTCGAAACGTGCAGTGCGCTGCTCACGCACACATGACGCACGAAAACAACACGCGCAGGACGACAGCGAACTAACCACGTTCACAGCTCGACACTTAACGCACTGGTCAAACAAAAACGTCGCACGAAACGTATTCACAAGTAGAGACGAGCGCGAACCAACAAGTGTCACAGCTGTTACTTCGCTGTGTTTGAAAAGCGTGCTCTTTTCGCAAACGGGGGGACTGCAGCGAGCGAAGCGACCTTCGTGCGCTCGGTAACTACAACGCAATCGTTCCGGCGAAAGCTTAAGACATACAATTCTCCCCTACCGTGAGATAAGCGCGCGCGCGCACGGGCGTCTACCCCCCCACGGGGCAAAGTACGCGTAGGAGATGAGCACATGAGCGCGCGCGTCGCGACGAGTGGGGCGCCAAGCTAAAGCCCCGACGAATGCGCGCTTTGCGCCATCTCGGTGGTAATGCTGAAAACACGCTGTATATAAATAGCTCGCCGTTCGAACGTTGAAGGACGTGCGCTTTCGTGGCTCAGGGGTTAGCGCCGCGCGCTGAAGAGCGAGAGGTACCTCGTTCGATGCCGCCCGTCGGAAACCATTTTTCTGAATTATTTTTCTTTGTCGCTTTTATAAATATATAGATACATATACATATACGAGACATGACGGCAACGGCGACGCCGAAAGCCAGCCGAGAGTGTCCATATAATTGGTATCGCAATAACATAAAATAGTGACGAGCAGAGCTTTCAATTTTTGCGCGCCCTCTGGTCAGTAAAGCACTTGCTGATACACTACCATCAAGCTTTTATTGCTTTGACTGGGAAGCTATTGTCCTCGTAATAGCACGAGATGCCTTCGACGGCGTATTTCTAGGCCGGTGCTAAGCTTAAAATAGCAGTCGTCTATGAATATAAGCGGCAACAAGCAAGCTCTTGGGAGAGCGGGTAGAGAGGTGGAGGCAGCATTGCACAAGACCGCCCATAATCCCAAATGTATGTCATAAAGACGCACTCGTGTTCCAGTGCATACCAACAGGGTAAACGTAAACACAACACCTTGTCTTGTGCTATCAAATGTTGTAACATGCTCCTCCGTGACGTACAATGTTTCCTTCCATTGCAAACAAGGGCAGTCAACCTTGGTATCATTTTATACCTGGACATGTCTTCAGCGATAGGTTCAAAATTAATTCAAGATGAAACTGAGAGGAAAAGAAGATGTATGCTTTTTGTCACTCAGCGTCATCGACAGCTGCTGACATCGCTACTAGGCGTGGTGTTTGTGCTTCCAGCCACGTCCGCGGTATCCATTTGTGCATTCTTAATCTGGTTCCACATAGGTTACAGCTAGTGAGCGGAACTTTTTTGCAAAAAGTTCCGCTTACGTAGGTGCAGCATGCATGCGTCCCAGATAAAGCCTTCAGTATGTGGAACAGTGTTTCAGTCATTGGTCAGTGGGTCGTGAATGCTGCAGTATTCCTAGGATCTAGGTACTTATTCAGTGCCTAGATCGTAGAATGGAATTCATGCAGACCATGATTAGCGTCACCCATATTTCTGGCATAAGTAAACAAGTATGATATTCAAATGAGACAAGGAAGTCTTCAATTTTCTTATATATTTGCTGCATACCTGAACGGACGGCTTCGTGGTTATTTCTCAGTATAATATGATAACAACACTGAAAACAGTTGTTTACGGCATTGTTATGCAGGTATGTTTTCGTGGAAGACGCCGGTATTTGTGCTCCACGAAAACATGCTTCCGCATGTTTTTATCATATTATACTGAATATTAACTACTGAGTTGTGAGTTCAGGTATACGGAAAGACATATCGGCTTAGTTTTGCCGATATGTCGAAGTGTCATATCGGCTTAGTTATGCCAGACATATGGGTGACGTCGACCACGGTCGGCATAAAAGGATGCCTCGAGATGACCAGGAAGTAAGCCATTCTTACATTCATTGGTAATTTAAATTTTTTAAGTGAATCTGGAAACCGCCGTGCTATCATAGAGGGCCAAATAGCACCAGTCTAAAAACCTTCAAAGTCATGAAAAGGACCTCAGTAAAGGCTACAGCATTATCATTTTGCTGTCTTGCTTAGGATTTCGTTGAGATACATGCCTGCATTATTCTACATCATAACAAATCACAACGCTACACTGAATGTGTTAGGATAAAACTGATATAGCTTTTGCAATTCCTTTATATGTGCATGATCTGAAGGCAAAATGCTACATCACAACAATATAGCTCAGAAAGCCTGCTGCCTTTCTGGCTGCAGTAAAAAAAAAAGGTGGAAAATATTTTGAACAATTTATTCCAGAGAACACTTTCTCGCGCATGGTTAAGTGAAGACAAGTACAGTAAATATAGATAATACAAGCCCATTCCAACACACAAACAATAAGCCATAGTTCAAAGCAATACGGCATGAAATTTGTGTACCAATACCATCAACACATTAGGAATAAACTGGAGAACCAGAATAAATTAAAAGTGAAACAGGTATTGACATACAGGACGGAGTTTGATCAGTTATTAGTTACGCACACTTGCGAAGTATCTGTTGTCCACGAAAAAAAAAAACATCTGCAAGAAAGAAAGCTGTCTCTGGACGTAAGCTGCTCATCAAGATGTTGGAATAAATTTTGCAAGATGGTCTTGAATGGTACGTAGTATGCGCGACTACAATTTCAAAGAACTATTGGGTTTGGCGTAAATTCAATTCTCTTCATACAAGGCCTTCGCTTGTTTTATAATGATCAACTCAATATAAAAGCCTTTTGCAGTCTTTTTGAATAAGAAAAATTTGAAACACCATTCACTTCAGTCACTGTCTTTGAATATCTATGTTCACCCTTAGGCAGCCGATACAAATTGGACATCATGTCGCCATCCCTGCGCGTACGAATATTCTCTTCTAATCAAGGGTCCAAGTTTAAGGTTTCTGGAACGCTTTTTTATATTCTAACCCACTATATCAAGTCTGCATATAAGTTGCCTCAAGAAGTTGTGCAGGTCCATCACATTCTACATAGTGTGTCTTCTGGCGGTTAAGTGAAGAAAAAGTGGCCTTATTAACGGCCCAGCTGTATTACTAATACCTGGATGCTATCCTTTGACATAGCAACACTACTGAGCCAATATCGCGAAAAGTCAGTGCTTACGCAGCTACCTGAGCTGTGGGGCTCATTGTAGTAGCGGTTGGTTCTGTTGGCCGGAGCTTAGTTCGAGAGCTGCGTTCTCATGGAATTCACTTGGCCTTCTGAGGAGCCTTCACCGCAGTGTCTTGACGCCGGAAGACTTGTTTGCATGGTCGACATCAAGATCTTCTAGCAATTCTGGGCAGCATTCTATATGTTCAAAAAAAATAAAAAAAAAACATGTCAACACTTAAGTGTTATAGCAGCAAAGAGAAAGGGGACCTTAACTTCAAATAATGAAATTTCTCTCTTAAGTGTGCTCACTGATACGAGCTTGTAAGGGAGTGTTTAAAAAGTTTGGATTACCGTTGTCGCAGTTGTGGTGCCCTTGCAGTTCCAATTGGCTGGAAGGTGATAGAAAATGTAATATATGTTTATATACACATCCTGATTAAAACGTCTCATAATTACCCACCTACACACACACACAATACCGTGGCGGGTATTGATGCGAAGCTATCGAATATTTTCGAAATAGAAAATTTAATGGGAGCCGCCCCATTCCTCTTAACTTTGAACAATCGGTGTGGGACTTTTTCGACATGCGTGGAGACAGTGACGGTGAAGTGCCTTCTCCCAAATGCAAGATCACGTTGCGTGCCATTATCGCGGTGTCCAATAACGAGCGGCTTGTCAACCTCGAAGCCAATGGCCGGGAAAAAAATGTGAAAACTCTTGTCGGTACCATCACTGCTTGTTTTCGTTATTACGTTAACAGTACAGAACCATTACGTATTCAAATAAAGACACTCAGTGCTTGACATACAGAATCTAAGTGTGTCGAAAGTGGTGCACTAGAAGTGATTTTCTAAGGTAAATTAGTGCGAGCGCCTTTTCAAGAAATTACACCACACCACATGACACTGCACCAAACAAGGACACCCAACGACGCATCAAACTACTCCGAACCCCACTCCCTGTTGTCACAGACGTTGAAATACGGAATCATAAAGTGACTGTGCGTGATGCAAACTAGTTCGTCATACGCTGGAAAGACTGCCGAGGCTAGCCACTCATGCAATAAATGCTTTTGAAAGGTCATCGTGGATTGTCCTAGCACTCACGCGGGCCATCCGAGGAAGCGAGCCAGGGGCGTAGCCAAGAGGGTGGTTGGGAGGGTTCAACCCCACCCCCCCTAAATTTTTCAAGTGTGTTTGCGTATAATAGGCAGACATACAAACGCACGCACCAACATACATGAAGTATGGTTGAACCCCCCCCCCCCCCCCCGAAAAAAATTTTTATACGCCACTGAAGCGAGCGAATTTATTTATTAATATTCTCGTAAAAGGCAGGGTTTACGCAGAAAACCTCAGTGAATAGAGCCTACATCTAAGCACATCCAACTGGTACAGTGTGCTTTTCGTCGCGAGTGTTTCATCATGTGCGAGATTTCTCGACGAAATTTACATATCAGCTGTACATGACACCCGATTAATGCTGCTGACAGACGCTTGCGTATTCTTTCTGGTAGCTAATGCACGCCCAAACCCCCTTCATTTGGTTGTGGTCGCATAAACATTTAAGCCACACAACAGACAGAACTCGCAGACTGCGAGAAGAATGACGCAAGGACTGCACGAGTTCCCGATTTGTCATCCGTCTTGCCGCTAATTCATAAGCAATATAAACGCTCGTCACTCACCTCTGTGAAGCGACCGCAGAATCAATAGTCCCAGGCTTCAAAGGCAAACTTGTTAACGATGGTGCCAGAACCTCCGAAACCAATACAAACACGAACAAAGCTTCGTAAAACCACGCACATTCGCGAGCAATGAAAATGGCGCACGCTGTTTGTAGACCTATAGTCAAGCACTCGTCAGTGCAGCTCCGTAACCGCTGCAACGCTCCGCCAGTGAAGAGAGTATCGGTAGGGTGCACCATGGCCTCCGAGATAGCGCGCCTGCGGGTTTCTCTCCGGCCGTTTGAGAGCGTTTGGGAGCGTTTGGGAACGTTTGTGAGCGCGGCGATTGTTCCAATCGCCGCGCTCCGCAGCAAAAAAAATCAGAGTTAATATACTGACTCTAGAGGAAAAGCTGGGCCGAAAAATCTATAACCACCAAAGCGCTGGCATGATGATTATTGTTTCCCTGCCCTTTGTAACGGGCGATCAAACGGAAAGTCCGGATCTGGCACAAGTCTCGGATCACTGGCTTGATGTGCTTGCTGCCGGACGTGTTCTATCCTGCAGATAGGTCGCACACCACCAATGTTCCAATCTCCGCTTCGTTATTTCGACTGCTTCCCACTGCGGTTGCTCCGCTTGCGACTCCCAGAAACCTAGCGCCATTGCCAGCGATGGCTGCTGTTGCTGTTGTTGCCTCTCCCCGTCGAACGACGCAGCCAACGCGGTGGCCGCAGCAGATGGAGCGGCGGCGAAGGCCTTCGGTTTCAACACGGGGCATTGAAGTACAATGTGCTCTATGGTTTCCACTTCCAGGTTGCAGAGCGGGCACGTCTTGTGGAGATTGGGCATGTACCTCGCCCTCAGCGATCGGTTTCGTAGCATGCCGCATCTAGCTGCGCGTAGAAGGCCGCTTCCCTTTGAATTCTCGTACAGCGGCTCTTTCTCGATGGATTGTTTTGCCTTAGTGTATAGACCCAAAGCGGGCTTCCCAGCTGCTGTCGTCCGCCAGCTGGCGCTTTCGGCCTCTTGGACAGCCTCGCGGATCTTCGTCCTCCACTCCCGTAGGGCTTTCTCGGTGAGTCGGCATGGTGCGACCCC
>JALIZH010022942.1:0-26104 GCA_030522465.1 Rhipicephalus appendiculatus
GGCATGGTACATTGAGATTTGGGTGAACAGACCTGCCTTCCGAATACACCTGTATTCATTCAACTTAATTTGGCAGAGCACTGTTGCATAATGTAACTTTGCTGAAGGCTCTACCAGGTTTGACGAGTAGTTCAATATACCTGGGATTGTATGTGCCAAAACGACGACATTGCCACGCGAACTTTTTTTTTTAAATTCGAAGCATTTCTCTGCGTACTGCAGGAAATTTTAGCCTATCTATCTATCTATCTATCTATCTATCTATCTATCTATCTATCTATCTATCTATCTATCTATCTATCTATCTATCTATCTATCTATCTATCTATCTATCTATCTATCTATCTATCTATCCGCGTACGTCTGGGTGCTGTCGTGATCACCTGCTTAACTTGGGGTAAACCAAAATTAGTGTGGGAGGGTAAGATGGTTTGACGAACATCACTCTCTGGTCATGACACGAATAATGTGAAAATTCTGTCGCGTACGTCGTCAAACCCTCTCCGCCAGACACGTGTGGCACATACCCGTATACCACGGGCGGGTGTGTGCCACAGGTATCGGGTGTGTGCCACAGGTATGCGGGTATGTGCCACAGCTGATTGACAGTTTATAACTATCCAGGGACAGCGAGAACAGACACTATTAATTTTAACGCGAGTGCGTTAAGAAAAAGCTACCATCGGTAACGTTCACCCAATGAATACCAATAATAAATGTCAGGGTCCAAGCAGGAATTGAACCCCAGTATTCTGCATGGTAATTCAAGTATTCTAGCACAGAGCCATGTCATGTCTCGGAGCTGCTTTTCAAATTGACCTTAATGTTCGTGAAACGTCAATTGTGGCTCCACTGCTGGCTATAAAATTTTATAAACATCATCGATGTACGCTTATAATGCACACGTCACGTAGAGTTAATGTCAATTGTAACTGAGCACCATCCACTGAAGTTCATTTATGCAGCAGTGTCCAGGGCTGCCATCCTCGCAAGCACAAGCACTACATATCAGCTTACCGCTTATGATCTGTTACCGCTTACGATATGTGTTGCTACTACCCACGTTGCTGTTGGCATCGTTACGCAGCTTTAAACAACTGCTTATACAAAACATCTGCGACCCTTCAACATATGTCTGTGCAACACAGTTACTATAAAACACAGTCACCTTCCCTTGAATGCTTCGCATAACATCGATTCCCAAGGCACGTGGAATCTGCCGAATTTTTATATTAAGGTGAAAGCTTTAATGTCTCATACTCACGTACGTCCGTCCGTGTCCGTCCTTCCCTCCGTCCGAGCCCTGGCACGGTGCCAGGTGGCCGCCGGGGTGCGCAAACGGACGGTGGTCGCGTCGGACTCTCCAGCGCTCGCGCTTTGCTTGCGTAGCGTCGCTGTCGCAGCGTTTACAATATTGCAAGGAGAGAGACGTGCGCATCGCGTTCCATTGTGAAAGACCCCGTCTCAATGGACACAGGCGTTCGCGGAACCCACTTGGGAACTTTACAAAGTGTCCGTCAATTTAAGCGCTGGAACGCGGATGGCGTTTGCACGATGCGCAAAGCGCGAGAAAATACGAACGCATGCGAACCGAGGCAGGTTAGTCTCACTGCAATTCACGGTAAAATATTAAAAAAGAAAACACGCACACATTCCGTTGGTGTGCGATCCGACTGAGAGTGTAAAAGAAAAAGACATGGCATAGTCAGTCGAATGACCACAAGCTTTCGCCGAACACACTTTGGAATGTACAAAGTGTCCTCCAATTTTTGCTTATGTGATCGGTCCATTGCACGTATAACCAGTGCCGCCTGCAAACCGCGCCCGAGTGTCAGAGAACTTTCCAGATAATTTTAGACTCTTCCGATAAGAATGTGCTCTGCACGAGAATAGTAGAATTTACTTTGGAACTAACCCGACCACCAACAGTAACGCTGGAATCTTCGATGCCGCAGGTATACAAGGCCGACGCGCTTTACTGCTTATCGGATTACTCGACGGCCCACGGTGGGGTTCTCGCCTCTATTAGTGCACAGCGTGAATCACGTGTTATTTCACTTTACTTTTTGCGGGCACAGCTTCACCCAAATAAAGACTGCCGTATTCCCGGCTACTGCTGGAGCCCTTTTCACTGCCAGGTGTCAATGCGATTATCAGGCAAGCCGCAGTGGACGCCTCCAGAAATTTTGATCATCTGGTGTTTTTTAACGTCCGCTGACACCGCACAGTACACAGGCATCTATCATTTCGCCTCCACTTAAATGCGACCACCGTGGCCGAGATGAAACCCGCAACCTATCGGTCATCAGCCGAGTACCGTAAACGCTACACCACCGCAGCGGACGAGGAGTTATTCGACCCCTTCAAAAGCGTAATTTTTTTCTCTAGCTACGAAGGAATATAAATGACAACAAATTGGCTTTATATTTCTAGCTCTAGATTTTATTATTTTGATGCAAAACACAGAACAGGAATAACTTTGCAATAAATTATTATTTCATTACGCATTAATTACGATTAGACAGTATAAATCACGTAAGTCAGCGTATTATGATGCCATTTCTGGCACAATAGAATACTGAGGGCATGAAAGAATTGTTTTTTGTTTGACGAATTTACAGACAGTTCTCGATAGGTGGTGCCTAAAAGCGTTCAAAATAAATTTATTACTTTCTTATGGTTGAATTCCTAAATGAATGTCACGAATATATTATTTGGTGAGGTTTCAGTCTTTCTTGCTCTCGGTATATTTGTTCTCTCAGCGACTACGCCACAGAAGCTGAATACCGACGTCATGAAGCCTGTATGACTACGGCAGGAAGCTTCATTGCTGATGTGATCTTCGTGTAACTACTGTTTCATATGAACGGCATTACATTAGTCGTGCCTGGTCTCATTTTACAGTGTTCGACAGCTCCGGCAAAGCTCGACAGCGGCGTCTTAAAGGGTGGTCACATATTCGTCGGCTTCTACTCAGAGTGCCTAGATGCGTTGCCGCAATCAAGTGTTCCGCAAAATGTGAATGAGTCTTCGCCTCCACCGCCATCGTTCGCCAGTGCCTATTGTACATCTCAGGTACGATTGGCCCCAAGGAATCATAGTGACGAAAAGGTTGGTGCATTTTAAGCGTGATGCGGTCGTGAATACATGACAATGACATTTGCCCGCTTAACAGGCCAGGACACGGCATTCTATTAATGTAAATTGATTATGGTTACTGAGGGCGCAGAGGTTTTTATGGTTTGTTAGGCTATCGGCAAATAAACGCAAAGCAAATAGCGAGCGCTGATTAAAAACTGTACGTATAGAGTTTAAACTGCTGTGATCTTAGTCCATCCAAGGACACCGACTGACATTTCGGCAAGCAATGTGTGACGTCATGAAACAAGGAGCAAGTAGCTGTGTTTTCTTTGACACAGGCTTTTTATCCGATGGAGTAGTGTTCGGGTGTTTCAGCTCATTTAATCAGCGCTCATCCTTGCCACACTACCATACGGTTCATCTGTGCCATTTGAACAAAGAAATACAAATTTTCAGGCGCACTAAATGTGCTCAAAGAACGACAGCTCCTCGCATAGCCTATAAGGGTTAACGTGCAATGCATAAAAAGACACTTTTGTGTCTTGCCCCCTTAGAAACTCAGATTAGGTATTTTCAGATTATTTTATTTTTGTGCGAGTCTGTGGTGACTGGTAGTTAAAACGTTCAGGTGAACTGAGAAAAAATACGTCATATCGAAATTAGAACATCGCAGTCCCTACGAGTGTTGACAATTTCCGAATAAACCTCGCAGCATTATTTCCCGAATCATTGCCTCGACCAATGGAATAAATCATGACCAAGAAAAATGAGTATTCAGTAGTTACTGCTCTGCCCAACCAACCAGTTTCCCTCAGCAATATGCACAGTACGGTCCCCTTCGCCTCACGAAGAACCTGGCCACGAAGATAACAAATGTTACCTTCGCGCCTTAGCGAGAGCGCATTTACCGCAATCACGTGAGTCGGAGTCAAGTATAAAACACGCAAGGTTTACGAAAATTTTACGTGCTTAGGTAAATTTACGTAATACATTTACGTAAACACGTAAATAACGTATAAACCACGTAAATAAAGAAGGATCTAACTAAACCAATAAAGGGTGACCTGTGTATAGGGTCAAATTGCGCCCAACAATGCAGAACACCCAAATTGAAGAGTGACCATATATACAGTCGTCGGTCATTCAAAATTTCCAGCTTCAGGCAAACGGGTAAGCTTTTATAAATGCGTGAATGAAAATTCCAGCGTTATCATAACGCTCACGCAAGCTTCCGTAAATACACGACTATTCGCATGGTGCAGGCAATATGATTGGAGAGCTCGTGACCCGCCACGGTGGTCTAGTGGTTATGGTACTCGACTGCTGACCCGCAGGTTGCGGGATCGAATCCCGGCCGCGGCGGCCGCATTTTCGATGGAGGCGAAAATGCTTGAGGCCCATGTGATTAGATTTAGGTGCACGTTAAAGAACCCCAGGCGGTCGAAATTTACGGAGCCCTCCACTACGGCGTCTCTCATAATCATATCGTGGTTTTGGGACGTTAAGACCCAGACATTATTAAATGCGAAGCATTTCTTAGCGAACTTCGGCGACTTTGAGCGTATCTATCTATCTATCTATCTATCTAGCCGCCTACGACTTTGTGCTCTCCTGGCCATATCGTTAATGGGATTTATACCAAAATTGGTATGGTATAACATGACTGTATGACAAACATGAATGACTGGTCATATCATGAAAATCATGTCCAACTTTTCATGAAAAGCATGATTTACACGCCATGGCCATAGTGCTCCTGAGGCCGTCTTCTTAACTAAATATATCCAAAAATTGGTACGATGAGCCATTTCTGCATGACCAACATAAATGACAGGTGGTAATATTAAAATCATGACCTGCATGTCATGTACAACATGATTTACATGCCACGCTCATGGCGCGCTGACGGCCGTTTCACTAGCTTGATATACACCAAATTTGGTATTGCGTGACGTGACTGTATGACGAACATAAATGCCAAGTGGACATATGGAAATCATGACATGTCATGTACAACATGATTTACATGCCACGCTCATGGCGCGCTGACGGCCGTTTAGCTAGCTTGATATACACCAAATTTGGTATGGCGTGACGTGACTGTATGACGAACATAAATGCCAAGTGGTGATATGGAAATCATGACATGTCATGTGCAAAATGACTTGCATGCCACGCTCATGGCACACTCGCGGCCGTTTCGCTAGTTTGATATACACCAAATTTGGTATTGCGTGACGTGACTGTATGACGAACATAAATGCCAAGTGGTCATATGGAAATCATGATATGTCATGTGCAACATGACTTGCATGCCACGCTCATGGCACTCTCGGGGCCGTTTTGCTAGCTTGATATACACCAAATTTCGTATTGAGTGACGGGACTGTATGGCGAGCATAAATGACGTGTTAATATGGAAATCATGACATGTCATGAGCAACATGACTTGCATGCCACGCTCATGACACTCTCGGGGCCGTTTCGCTAGCTTGATATACACCAAATTTTCAAGGCGAAAGCCTTCAATGTCTCATGCTCATGTCCGTCCATCCGTCCGTCCGTACCTCCAGCTGTGCCTTGGCAGGGTGCCTGGTGGGCAACGGGGCGCGCAAACGGACGCCGGTCGCGTTGGACTCTACAGCGCTCGCGCTTTGCTTGCGTAGCGTCGCTTTGTCCGGCGTCTCTAATCATGCAAGAAGGAAGACGCGTGCATCACGTTCCATTCTTACCGACCCCGTCTCAGTGGGCACAAGCGTTCGAGGAACACACTTTGGAATTGACAAAGTGTCCATCAATTTAAACTCTGGAACGCGGATGGCGCCTGCACGATGCGCGAAGCGCGAGAATACGAACGCATGCGAAACGGAGGCAGATCGGTCTTGCGTCTCGCTGCGATTCGAGGTAACAAATTAGGCTAACATAAGTGGCAGGTGGTAACATGGAAATATTGGTATGCATGTCATCTACAATGCCATTTACATACCACGCTCATGGTGCGCTTCGGTGCAGTTCGCTAGCTTGATATACACCAAAATTTGTATCGCGCGACGTGACTGTATGACGAACACAAATGACAGGTATTAACATGTGGATAATGACATCCATATTATGTACAGCATGAGTTGCTTATTGCTGGCTGCTTCGCATTAAATCGATTCCCACAGTGCGTGGGATCTGCCGGTTTTTATTATGGAGAGCTCGTGAACCCTCCAGAAGGTTCTGATGCATGGAGGATGCATTAATGGCGCAGGGTCATGTTCCCGCTGGGGTTAGTAGATAGCTCCGCAGTCGAGCTATCAAAGCCGGTGATAGCCTTTTGCATCCCTTTCCCCGTTTTCGTCCTGTCTAATTGCGCAACCACACCGGTCGCAACGTGCCAAGCTCTCCCTATTCTGAATAGTCCGTTACTCAAACTCGTTTTCTTCTACTTTTTATGACCTCAAGCTTGCTCTTTCACTTTCGAGCTTTGGGGAAGAGAAAGGAAGGCGCGCATGAGCAGAAGGGCAGCTGCCGCCCTGTCGAAGACAAGCCGACCCCGCTACGGCTTCTTAACACTTCCAGTCTCTGTGTTCCCCTGAAATTTTGTCGGGGCAATAAAGTCAGCACTGCCGGCTATTCCTATCTAATTTAAATAGAAGTAAATATTATTCCTGCATGGACACACGAATTTCCAATGCTTTCGCTATCCCAATAACATACGGCGGCTAAGATGACCCATGTATTTGGATTTTGGAGTTTCGAGGAACACATGTTCAAGAAGCATGAGTGGTCTTTGTGAATGAGCAAGAAACATCACGTTCTCAAAACGAGCGCTATGAGCTCCACAGTTCGAAATTCGGTTCTTCCAGAACAATAAAGAGACTATACACAGATTACGCATCGCGCATCGTTCGTTCTTACCTGTCCAGAGCGTAAGACCACATGGAATTCAAGCCCGCTACCTGCATATTTTTAGGTTCCCGTTCCCGTAGGTTCCTTTTAGGTTCCTGTTCACGTAGGTTGAAGTCTGTTTGGTTCGACGCTCGAATGAACATTCCTGTGTCTCACATGCCAAGCGATCACTCATATTTTTTATCCACATGGATTGCAGGCAATCTTAAACGCATTCCGCGGAAGGCTACCTGGCGAGTACATGACCTTTGCCCTCTGTGTGCCGTCCACCTGCAGCGAAAATGACGCAAGCGCTATCGCTAATTTCGGTAAGAGCCATTTAATACGTATTCACTATTTTATATCACGGCTGTTTTCAGATTTAGCATTAAAGGATAACAGTCCTCACATCGGTCGCAAGCTTTCTCCTAATATATGCACTTAAGAACAATGCTTGGGCCATTTGCAAAAATCCTTCTGCTTTATGATGCTCTCGTTCGTCGCCGTGCTGTCATATTAAAAACATAAAACCACTCTCGCAAATATTTTGTTTGAACGTTAATTACTTCGCAAGCAGCTGCTTTCTGCATGTCACTGAGCAAATTGGCTCGAGCAGAACAGAGGCTTCTGGTCGTCGCAAAGCACGTCAATCAACCTGCTACACTCCTTCGCACGCCTTCAGCGTTTATCTGGTAGGTGTAGGCCTACATTGTGATCGCAACTGAAATGGATCAATAACGTTTTGGGGGGCACACACTGCGTGTTGGAACACCAAGGGAGGGATGCCTCAAGTGAACTTCGGAATAAATAAGCCTTGCCTCAGTCAATGTGTTCACTTTGCTCTAAATTAGTAAACTGATGACTGCACAGATCGCGTAATTGAAATGTCGACGCGCTTACCGGCATATATCTTTATATTAGCAATAACGGTTTTCCAGCCTGTACAGTCGCCAGCTAGCTTAACTTGACCGCCCCGCAGCATGTCCTGAAACGGTTTGATTGACGCCAGCGCCGCGTAGCTTTGGATTCTGTAGTCGAGATGTTAACCAAGCATATGAACATACTATACAAGCATGCACAGGTATTATCTCGGCAGGTATTATCTCGGCAACGGTTCCACGCGCTTCGCGGCTGGCATCAGCCAAACCAGTGCAGGTCACGCCGCGGAGAGTTCGAGTTAAGCTTGCTGGCGACTGTACACGAAATATCTGCGGCGGGCTTGCGATGCATCATCCAAAAATGATTTCTGGCCTACTATGAGCGAAAGTCACCATGTCATAGTAGGGGATGCTTTGGTGCGAGGCTGCGGATTAATTTTGGCATCCTGCTTTTTTTTTTCTTCGTTTTTAGTGTGTGCCAAGGTCTAGTGAAACGGGTGTACTTGACCCACACTAAGTACTCCCGCCGTATCCGGGCATGGATCCCCCCGTCCTGCATTATCATATCGTACTGGTATAGCACAGCTTAGTTTGAGCATGAGGAAAAGAATCAACAGCGTAGAAAGAACCGCAGACAACAGGATGAGCGCTAATGTTGTGTTGTCTTTGCTTCCTTCTACGCTGTTGATTCTTTTCCTCATGCTCAAACTGAGCTGCGCTATACAAGTACGATATGATAATGCACCAACTTGCCCAATCCGCAGTACCCGTCCTGCAGCTTAGCAGCGCGATTGCGCACTGGCTAACCTAAAACCGCCTTAATATTTAATTTCAGATTGCTTGTAAAGTGGTCTTGCTAAAAATTAGCGCCTGCAACTATATTCGTAGGTCAGTGACGTGAAATGGTGCCATATTTGATGAATTACATAACAACCCAAGTAAAGAGCAGTATAAAACAACAAGAATACATGCAAGTGTGTGACGGTCGTTGTATTGATTCACAAAGCATGATGAAATGTCCAGGTTGGATGTTATATTCATTCCTACGGTATCTTTTAACCACTCAGCTTCTCCTGTACCTTCCATTTAAATTCGACCTTAGAGCGACGTGAGCGCCGAGCATTGCAACTCTGGGTACTATTCCCGGTTAAACTGGCTTGCACATGAACTGTTGACGTCACACACACCGACACAGACACTCGCGTAGGACTGAAGTTGATCATCATATATACATCCCGATAGATTACTTCAACTCTACGCCTCTAGTGCCACTGCGCAATGTTCTACAATACGACAGAGGCGCGTGCCTATCAATATCCGAAGTGAAACAGATTTGAGGACATCTCATATGCAAGCAAGTACCTTAATGCTCTTGACACAGTTGGTTCCGAGAGCGTGGTTGGTAACCGAGAGCGCGCTTGGTGATTTCTACCTAATCATCTTCAGTGTTACTATCAGCCTTACGTGGATTGAAGTTTTTACTCAAGTTTTCTCGTACGTATTCCAAAGCCGTATCGTCCATACACCATTTCAATATTTATCGATCAGAGGTGTGAAGTACGTAGGGCGGTGCCTTGTTGTTGAGAAATATATTTTGTGTCGTCATCTTTTTCAACAAAATGTCCTTTCTGGTTTCCAACCACTCATAAATCGTATTCGAAGGTACTTCATTAATAGGTGCCAGGAAGAGCACCGATTACACGAGATATTGGTGTCAAAGAGCATTGACACCAAGGTTTAAATAGCTAATTCTAGGCTAACGGATTCATGAGTCGACTCAGTCGGACTCACTCAGACTCAGATGAAGCCATGAGTCTGAGTCTGAGTGAGTCCGGGTGAGTAATACTATGGGGAGTGAGTCCGAGTGAGTCCGGTTGAAGAAAATTTTCGTTAGTGTGAGTCCGAGTGAGTCCGGCTCAGGAGCCCTAAGCGCAATACATATTTCATGAGTGAGTCTGAGTGAGTTCCACAATTCTTGCCGACCTATGTTTGTGACCGCGGGTGACGAACAACCGAAGTGGCGGTATCCCCTTCTGTACTACCCACAGAACATCTCTTTGCACTGACCCGGTAGGGTCTGAGACAGTTCGGGACGGCGACGTGACAAATGGGGCATTTACGCTTGCGCATAAAGGGTGTTGACCCGCCACCAATAGACCCCAACATTTGGAAATGAAATGTTGGAAGTCATCCAGGTGTGTCAATTTTGGCTTGTGAAGCCAGACACAACAGTAGCTAATATGAATAGTACGCGAACGTTTTCTTCCCCTACCTGCGTTGTTGCTGCTTGTTTATGCATCAGTTGCTTAGACCAACCCGCTCTGTCGGCTCACAAACGCCTCCTGTATGCCACTACGTGGCATCGTCTTCCTCCTTGTGGTTTGCCTCTATGTGGCGTTACTTTTGGAGACACATGCTACGACAGCGATGTGACAAATAGGGCAGTTATGGCAGCACGTCAGCTATATCCTCCACTGCTCAAGTCCCTCAGCAACCGACAGGCCACCCTCTGGCGCCAGCTACAGACTCACACTCTTTTCTCTCTTATCATTTTATCGCACTGTCACCCCCCTTTTCCTCACCTCAGCCTGTACTCTCTGCCCTGAACCTCACGCTTCTGCTATCCGCATTCTTTCTTACGGCCCGGCGGATCCTCGCTCGCGGGAAATTTCCTCCCCTGTGGTGATCTTTCAACTCATAGTGACCGCATGGGCTGCCTCAACAAAAAAAAAAAAAAAAAAAAAGCATGCTTGAGATCAGTCCTGTCTCAGCAGCCTACCCGCACAAAGCGCCATTGATTGCAATAGGCGAGAAAAAAAGATGCGATTACTATTCAGGAAACTGACAATGGGAAGCCGCGGGCCACTAGCAAAAGGTCCGTGAGCCACGTGTTTGAGACCCTGCCGCAATACATGTCGACGATATGTATCTCAAATGTGCATTGACGATATTGTCGCGCGCTTTCAGAGGCAGCGGCGGCGTAGAACAACTACATAGGAGCTGGTTCTTGCTAAATGCGTTTTTTTTTCTCTTATTAGCATGCCTGTAGTCTCGCGCTATCTACGTGTTATATCCTTGAGGACGTTAATATAACATCGCAACGGTGCCAGTACCAATAGAAACTTGAAAGGTGCGAACGACGAAGACAAAACACATACAACAGGATTGGCGCTTTACTTGCAACTGGCGTTTATATGAAACGAAAAACATTATATAGCCTCGCATCAAGCTCCGACATATGATGCACACATCATGCCACAAGAGATTGCGTGGGTCCGTCTGCGAAGATGAAATTTGAAAACGACAGAGCTAGACAGCACAATAATGATGGCAGCAAGGAATTCGGTAGCCACTTGGCAGAATATTGCAAGCAATGTGATTGTAAGCCTTTATTTCAGAAGACCACTTTCCTAAAAAAAAAGGCAGATCAAAAACAGAACGCGAAATCGTCGAGGCTTTCCTGATAAAGAAAGCTGGGGATAAGTGTGTCACATGCCCATCTTTGGTGTTGAAAGAAAATGAAGTGGCTTTCTTTCGACACATTTGGAAACACGATGATTTGTTTTAAAATTTCATGTTCCAAGACTGACCCACGTAATCTCTTGTGGCACTATGTGTGCATATCAACGAGATTGATGTGAGGGTATATCATGTTTTTAGCTTCAAATAAGCGCAATTTGCAAGTAAAGCACCAGTCCTGTTGTATGTGTTTCGTCTTCGTCGTTTGCGCTTTTCAAGTTTCCTCTAATGATGGACCAACTCGGCCAAACCAAAGTATTCAAAACCAATGGCATCAGCGTGCGCATTGGTAGGCGAGGATACATCGAAGGGACGTGACATGGGCCTCTTAGCAGATATGTTAGCCAACCGCGTCGTCAAGAGATGATTTCCAGTTCACAGGAAACTGTTTTTGTAGAACGCCACTTAGGGGCTGTGCCAGAAAGGCAAACCTTGTTACGAAGAGTCGAAAATAGGAGCATAGCCCTTAAGAAGATTCTCAGGCACCGCACTGACTCTGGTAGTTTGGAGAAGCTGGTTGCGAACTAAAAACACGTTGACTGATTTCTGCAGAGCTGTGTCGACCAGGGTGTGACAAAAACGTCACATCTACAAGTTGTCCAATACAAAAAGCGCCTTTCAACAGAGATGTTCCAGCCATGTGCACAGCGTAAGTTGTCTCTTTATTAGTGGTTCGATCTGTTACGACAGGATTGCTGAGCGCAAGCGGCGTCGGTGCATTTCTGTGGCTTAATCAGCTTGTCTGAAGGACGTCACTGCTTTACTCGTGAGAACACGATTATGTAAAATAAATTCTTCAGTCATAAAAACCGCGAATGTCACTCAACTTCCTGTTTTCGCGAAAAACCGTTGGTCGAACTCTACAAAGTGGATATCATGCACGGTTGCGAACTACATCAACGTTACGTTAAAGGGCCCCTATACGTCCAAACAAAATACAAAACAGGAGCGCAGCATTCTAACCTTTCGTTTCCCGTCTTTTCGGCACAATTCTTGAAGCCAACATTTTCTTCACGTGACATCGCGTTGAAATAACCTTTCGACGGGTTCATATAGGAGAGATTTCAGTTGTGAATTCTCTCCCATCATGCATTGCCATGCAGTCGCACAACCTTTCTGTCTTGTCTCGCATGAATATCGTGCGCAACGAACTGATTGCGTGTAGCCTAAAAGCGCGAAACACTGATTGGCTCACGGGTTAGTGCTGACACTGTCCACGTGTTTTATTAAGAAATCAATAGCGAGAAGGATTGTAGGAAGGGCAGTCAAGGCGAGAAAAAAAATGTGGTTTAACCCTTTGATATAGGAATCGGTATAACACACGAAAGTCAAACGTGTCTTCAGAGGAGTAGTTGAATGTTTATTGTGCATTATTGGTGTTTATTGGCTACAGCACCCTTAGACGTTGACGCACCCATGTTGACGCCTGGTGACACTTCTTCGCCATCACGACAAGCAACGACTCACGACCGGGATACATAAGAGAGTTTTAGAATACGCTACGCAAAGCTTGCGGGCGTTGCGGGCGTAGCGTTGCCGGCGTCATTTAACGGGAGCGCGCTAGAGCTTAGCGTATGACGCATGCGCAGTGGCGCGAAACGCTAACGCAAAGCTTTGCGTCCGCTATTCTAAAACTGTTTATTTTCCAGAGACACCGTATTGCACTCACCGGAGCATCGTGCAAATCACACACGAACCACAGGCGTCCCATACCGTGCAAGAGAACCCGAACTAGTTTTCATTAAATCGTTTTGTGAACTCACGGTCCGCTGTAGCGAAGGGTGCATGATTTACTGGTCGGGGACTGTCCTGTGGATGTGCTTGGCATTCGGCGTCGTGTTGGAGAGCAGCTTCCGGCTGGTGGGTCGCTTCGGCGAGGGTACGATCATTTAGGTCCTGCTGCGGTATGTGGAAACCAAATGGGTCATGATGAGCTCAACTTCGGAAACGCGAGAGGCAGAGTTCTCAGGTTGAGCCGTGAACGTCCGAAGAAGAAGAAGAAGAAGACGAACTTTATTAAGGGTTTGGGACAAGGGGTCATGAGCTCGATGGGTGGGGCCCCAAGTCCAGGGCTCCACTGGCTACTGCCGCCTGCCTGACGTGACCCATGAGCGCAAGTTGTACCTCTGGGTCAGAGCTGGCGAGCTGTGCCTCCCATTGCTCGAAAGTATTAGAGAGCCTGTATTGACCTAAAAAGGTGTCTAAATTTGGTGGTCGGTTTAGGCATCCCCACGATGTGTGATATAGCGAATGCGAGCCGCTACACCACGGACAGGCGTGCCCATACAGCGTTGGAAAAATTTTATGTAGTCTTTGCAGGTTGGGAAAGACCCCCCATTAGAATCCTGCGGAGGTCAATCGCGTCCTCCCCTTCTAATGATTTGTGGGGGGGGTGCTATATTTTTGTCACGCGCCTCGCTGGTGAGCAAGAATTTTGCTAGGGGCCATTCTGAATGGGTCGTTGTCCTCCTCCCTAGTTTAATCCTGGAGTGTTTGGAAGGATTGAAAGTGCGGACGAGGCTCTGCTCGGTTCGTGAGCCCTCGAGCAAGAGCGTCGGCCCTCTCATTTCTCTCCAGGCCTGTGTGTCCTGGAAACCAGATCAGCCTGTATTTGTTTGTCAATGTCTCGCCAAGGAATTTACTTATAGTTATCGGGAGGCGGCCTTTTAAAAAGAAACGGCACGCTTCCTGGGAGTCGGATATGATAATCGTCTGTGGTTCCTCCCTCCGTTCTTGCTCTTTGACCGCAAGGGCAATGGCAAAGCATTCCGTCTTGGCGATCGAGGACGTGTACAGCGATGCAGATGTCACCATGCTGTTGTCGCTGTTAATTACTGTTGCAGCGGACCGTTTAAAATTGTACCTGGATGCGTCCACATACAAAACATTTGTTTTGGCTTCTTGCTCCAACCTTGCGTGTCCCTCGCTGTACCAGTCACTTGCGCGACATTGGCCCGTCGACGCCGGTGTCATTCGGCGGCGCTTAATGCAGCAGTTCTCGTAGTCGATGCCCTCGCACTCGTATCAGTAGACGGCGGAGAAACACCGTTGGTGCATATTATAGTGAACTAGAATATTCTAGTGGCACGACCGCCACGCCGCGCCGCCTCTCCTGGCGGTCGGAAACACCACGGACCGCCGCTAGGGTTTCTCGCGGCGCTGCTGCGCCTTTTCCTAGGCGCGAGCGCGCGAAAAGAGCGCGGCGGGAGTCATTCAGCGCGTTAGTTCGGCACGTGTAGCACGGCCGCCTGAATCCCGCATATCCTGTTCCACTGCACGTGTACCGGTGCACTCTGCCGCATTCTCTCGCAAGGACCGTGGTGGAGCAGCTGTGTGTACTTAGTAATATATTCCGTATCAACAAACATGTAGCTCATGACATGTCGAAGCGGAGAACGGATTCTCACTGTTTTGCCCCGGGTTGCCGAAGCGGCTACCCGGGCGCTCCGAAGGCGTCGTTGTTTGCAGCTCCCAGGGACGACGATCTCCGCAGAAAGTGGGAGCGCAACCTCCGGAGGGATGACAAGCCTCTGACCGAAACTTCAGCGGTGTGCGAACATCATTTCGAGCCAAGATATATCCTGCGCGAATATGTGCACGTGATAAACGGCACTGCGCATTCCCCGAGGAAAACCGTCACTGGTTCCTGATGCCGTGCCAACGCTTTTGCCAGGTTGTCCAGCGTACCTTTCCGTCGTGGCGCCCAAGCAAAGACCCGAGAGAAGAAGGAAAGCAGCCAAACCTGCTGAAGGCGCTGTCAAAAAGCGGAGCAGACCTGATGCACCTGACGAAGTGTGCGACGGCGATGAAATGAAATCCATGGACGTTAATGCCGCCACAAGTGCGCGATTCTCATATGAAGCTCTTCGCACACTTGAAGTTCCTGCAAACTACTGGTGTCGTATAGAGACAGTTGGCCGCTGCGATCTGATATTTGCGACGACAGTGATAAGCAAGCGTGCAAAGCTGGAGATTTTTCATGAAAAAGCTGTATGCTTCATGTCCATAGAAGGAAAAATTGTGGCCCAAGTCTTCTATCAAGGTGTTTTGTGTGAAGAGAAACCCGTGCAATCCCTTGCTGAAGCCACATCCGTGTTGGAAGAAGCTCGAGAAAGCCCTGTCTGTAACGGAGCAATGTGCAAACAAGAATTCAAGCCGCTTTCTTCCCGGCTGACCGCACATCAGCGAGCTGAAGCAAACACTGCAGGGAAATCCGTGATCAGCGCACGCTGCTTTGGAAAAGTTTCTTCTGAAGGTAAGCAGGCGTAAAGTGATGGCCATAACATTACTACATTGCCTCAAATATTCAGGCGTGTGATTTTAACGTATGCATTGTATCTTAATTTGCAGGCTCAAGGTGCGCAAATTGCAAGTCTCTAAGGAAAGCGTTACTGACAAGAAAGTCGTTCATTAACTGTCGTGTACATCTGCCTGTAAAAAAAAACTATTTCTTCACGACTGATGCAACAAAAGAAGAAGACAGCACGTCTTCAAAATCAGGCAAATGTGCTTAAAAAAAATTGAGTGCCATGCTAGCTAAGAACGAGGGAATTGCAGAAGAAGAATTCAACGCAAAAGTAGCTCTCTTACCAGAGAAGCAGCGTGAGGCAACTGTCCACATATTCAAAGCTTCTTCACGGAAGAGTACTAAGGGCATGATATTCTCAAATGAGTGGGTGCTCGAATGTTTGATTATGAAGCTGAAAAGTGCAAAGTTGTATGAGCACTTGAGAAAAGAAAAAGTCTTAGTTCTCCCCAGTAAGACTACGCTTCGCAAATATTTAAAGTGCTACAGAACTGGATTTGGATTTAGCAATAAAATCTTTGATGTGCTGAAACAAAAGACGTGCACTATGGACGAGTTTTCATGCCACGGAGGACTCATCGTGGATGAAATGAAACTCTCGGAGCACCTCTCAGTGAACAGTGAAGGGCGCATCGATGGCTTCGTCGACTTGGGACAGTTTACGTCTGACAAAGATATGCACAGTGTCTGTGATCACGGCATGGTGATAATGTTTGTGCCCTTTGTTGGAAAATGGACGCAAATACTCGCTGCATTTGCGACTCATGGAAACGTAAATGGAGACCTACTGACAAAGATAATGCTTGAAGCCGTCATTTTAGCTGAGAAAGCCGGACTCAGGGTTGATTTCATAACATCTGATGGTGCCACTTGGAATCGCAAAATGTGGTCTCTCATGGGCGTCAAAGCGTCACCGACAGAAACGAAATGCAGCACATTGCATCCAGTGGACCCAACGCGCAAACTCCATTTTCTGTCGGACTTTCCGCACCTAATTAAGTGCCTGAGAAACGGACTACTGAGATCGGACTACGAAACACCTGACGGCCGGGTAAGATGCTTTTGATCTCCAAGAATGCTGTACAATTTCATTAATACAGTGTTTGTTTCTAACAGTTGCTTACTTTGGTATTCCTTTCAGGTATCTTTGAAATTCATACGCAAAGCTTTGGCGCTGGATGGTTGCAGTGTCACATTGCAGGCAATGCATGGAATCACCGAAAGCCACACGAACCCCAACAATTTTGAAAAGATGAGAGTATCGCTAGCTTTTCAGCTCTTCGGAGAAAAAGTGCTTCATGGTCTGCAGCTGTACAAGTCTGGAATTGAAGATACCTGTGGTGACATCACAGCTACACTGAAGTTTTTCAAGTAGGTGTCATCTCGTCATGGTTGTATTGCAATTGTACAGGTGCCAAGAAAAAAAAAATCACAGGGACCCTTGTGATTTCGCCTAAGACGACTCGGAGTCTAGATATTGAGTGGTCTCTACTGTTCGCAATACCTACTTACTTCTAATTATATCTAATTGCGTTCATTTAATTAGTGATACACATTAGCACGCTTTATTAAAGGCATATCGTCTGATGTCCGTGTTTTGCTCTTGTTATTTACTTTTTTTTCTTAAAGTAGTCTTGGTACTCCTGAATTACCTTTAGTTATTTGGTAATTAATTAGCTTTTACATTTTTTTTATTGAACCGTAGGGGTGTAGTATGCCACTTTCTGAAATTTGCTACTGCAAGTGTTGTCTTTGGCGGGCAAACGAAATGTCACATTTCGCAACTAATGAGCCAGTTAATCTTTTTCGCTTTGAAAGGCGCCGATGCCTAATAACGCGCACGCATGCGCGCGTTATTCGGAGTTTACGCTCCGAATAATTTAGTGGGCACCTGTACCTTTCACCTATAGCAATGACAGCCTGACTCTTGCTCCCAAAGACAGATTCATTCTGCTTTTGTTCATTTCACAGGATGATCCATGACCTTGTGCAAATTATGACGTCAAGATTTCCGGCTGAAGCGCTGCGCCCGAACTCGGCAAGTGTTCAGAAGCTGCGATCATTTCAGGAGTATCTCTCATCATGGGAAAACCACACGAAGGGACAGAAAGGATTCCTGAGCCAGTCAACAGCTGCAGGGCTGCGAGTGACAGTGTCAAGTGTGCTTTCTTTGCTTGAGTATCTCACTGAGAAACAAGGCTACTCATTCTTCATGACGTCCAGAGTAAGCCAAGATCCTGTTGAGCACATTTTTGGCATTGTCAGACAATCATCAGGATGTAACACGCACCCGACACCACAGCAGTTCATTGTCACTATCAACTGTTTGAGCTTCAACAATCTTGCCCACTCAGTGTCAAAGGGAAACTGTGAGCCTGCAGTGCTCCATGCCCTTCTACCTGCGAATTCTGGGGCTGAAAATGTTCCATCTGGTAAGCAGTGCTTAATGGAAAAGTTTTTGGACAATGACAATGTAGCTGCCGCGCAGAGCTCGCTCCCAGAGAGTGCGCCTGACCATGCATCGTGTGTCATATCTGCCAGCGATAATCGGCTTACATTTTATATAGCAGGTTATGTAGCACGGAAATGCATAATGAAGTCTGGGTGCGAAGAGTGCATGAAACTGCTTCTAATGCAAAAGGAGTCGGCTGAAAGCCTCAAATACCTTGCACAGTTGACACGAATGAAAGACAACGGTGGTCTGCTGTATCCGTCCAGCTTGTTGTTTAAGTTCGTTCATGACTTAGAAAAAGCCTTCACAACGTGTTTCAGTTTGCTGGAGCTGCACGCTGATAGCGTACTGGACATCCTTAGCGAAGTTAAGGCGAAACAAAAACATGAGCTCGGTTGCCCTCGCCATTCTAAAAGCATTGCAGCCGAAGTCGTAGTTTTTTACATCACTACTCGTCTGCACTTTCTTACTAAAAGCGTGAACGTAAAGAATGCCAAAAAACGCGAATCAGCCAAGCACCTAAAGCTCAGTAGATGTTAAGTTCTTCGAACATATGTTCATCTAATGAGTGTTTTTTGTTGCGAATCTTCGTGATAGTTTTGATAAAGTGTTAAATTAGTGAGCTTGAATTTGTTATTTTGTAATCTTTTTTTTCTCACCTTTCAACCATCAGAATAAAAGAAAGAGCTGTCCCTCTTTTCATTTTCTATGCAGAGCACTGTGTCTTGTGCCGTGACCTCCTATATAATAAGTCAGCACCACAACTACAGGGGAAACGCTTCGTAAGTGTGTGCATGTGATGAGTAATCGCTGTGTAGCGAATGTTAATAGCGTAAGTGGTATATATATATATATATATATTCACGTGATTTATTCATGTGTAAACGTCAATGAAGCATAGGGAAGTCAAGGGCGAACGTCACGGAACGGCAGAAGACTGTAGCATTGGGCGTGTTGGTACAACATATTATGAGTGCAAATCAGCGCAGCCGACAGGAGGGGACAGAAGAGAGGACACAGAGCGCGAAATGGCAGGCGTCAAGCTGCCAAAATCCAGGCAAGCACAAGCTCGGGTCGCGTGTCTACCACCAGCGCTGTGGATTGCTATCTTGGCTGCTTCGTCGTCGTCTCGTATTGTTCCCTACAAAATATATATATATATATATATATATATATATATATATATATATATATATATATATATATATATATATATATATATATATATATATATATATAAACGCTTCGGCTGCGTTGTCGGGCGACGGCCCGACAACGCAGCCGAAGCGCCGAAGCTCCTAGGAAAAGTAGCAGCGGCGCCACCTCGCGGCATCCGTGTGAAAGGCTGACGCCGGAGCCCGGCCGGTCGCGCCACTAGAGTATATTCTAGTTCACTATAGTGCATATGGAAGATGAACACGCTAGCACAACGCAAAAGACAAAGGACGTAACTGCATAGGCGTGCGCAGGGTTCCCCTTGAGGGGGTAGGGGGCGAAAGTTCGTTGCAGCGCCCCCCCCTCCCTATTAATTCAATGTATGGGGCAGACTGTGCCCCCCCTCGCAGGTGACAGGATGGGGCAGCCGCCCCCTTGCCCACCAGTCGCACGCCTATGCGTAACTGGCACACTATACAACGTGAAATACAAAGCGTGTAACTGCGTCGTCACCGAGTCAAATCTCTTGTGGCTTCCGAGGTTAGCTCCAGAAATGTTGTCCGAGCTAATTGCGGAGGCCACACTTTGCTGTGCTGAGTAGGGCTAACGCCACCTAGGTGGCGTTGCTTAGGCGCCGTGTTGCCAGCGTCAGAGACCTAAGCGTTCTCTGTCTGTGCTCGTTAGTCTCATAATGCACTACTTCTCTTCTCCGCTCATAGGCGGCGGCCCCACTTCCGCAAACCAGAGCGCGGGTTCAGAGAGGACTATGAGATATATAAGGCGCGTCCGAAGTATTCGTCCCCATGCGCCGGTGGCACAGTTTGTTAAGCTCACGGTATCAATCGCCGCGGACCGAGGGGTCGTGGGTTCAACTCCCGCATCTCCCGAATTTGAGAAACTTTTCTTCTCGCTTATTTCATTGTTTTTTGTTCGTGTAAATTTTAACAACGTCATACCCGTGACGGAAGTACGTCAGTCAAGCCTTGGTGGGCCCAGGCATAAAACACTTTCGTATTAAAAACATGATTGATCCCTCCGTCATAGAAATATTGGTATAACACGAAAGTAAAACGTGTCGTTACAGAAGTAGTTGAATGTTTACTGTACACTGATATAAGACAGCTTGAACAATGTACATTGATGTTTGTCAGCCATAGCACCATGTAACGTGAACGTTTGGTGGTACATCTCCATAAAAATGACTAACGTCCATGATCAGTGATTAAATAAGCCCTTGTGGTAGCTGTAGTAGTAAACGATGAGAGCGCAGTCAGAGAAAGTGGTGTGACAGCCAGAAGAGTGTCGCTGATTGGGCTAAGCTCGACATCCACCGGCCTGTTAGAGTTGAACTCCACGGCCGGACTAGAGAAAAAACGCAACGCGCGTTGGGTCTCGCCTGTAGCTAGGCCGCGATTTTCTCGGGGCAAACGTAAACGCGGAACGCGATGTTAGAGCCAGGAGAGGCGGGCGCGCGTCGCAGAGCTATTTTTTATATGAACGGATGCTATGAGCGAAGCCGACGCTTGGGTGTGTTAAGGCGTTGACAAAATTGCACTTCTCGTAATAGAAATACGCCGATTTGGACGAATAAGTAACAACGACGACCTGCAGGAGCTAATCGCGGAGGCAGGCCCGTAGCCAGGGGGGGGGGGGGGGGGCCCTAGGGGCCCGGGACCCCCCCCCCGAAATCCGGATGGAAGGGGGGTGTTTTACTGAGGAAAAGTAATGAAAATGGGTTTGTTCAAGGCTTTCAACAAGTGCCCCCCCCCCCCCCCGAAAAAAATTCCTGGCTATGGGCCTGCGCGGAGGCCACTGTCTTCATGCATTATACGCCACCGATCACTCGTCTTTAAACTCGGCGTGGTTGAGGGGCCTTAAGTAGCTGTTTAAACAAAACAACGTCAAATAATGCTCTGTTGATGGGTTCTTTTTATATGTGCTGTTATCTAGATGCTCTAAGTAGCATAGATGAATAAAAATATCTGCTGTCATACGTGCAAGAGCAAGTGTGTTCCGTGCTGTCTGTCTCTAATTACTCACGTACATGTACCATGAATGTCACTATGCCAGTATTTTTGTCTAATCACAAGTAAATGAAAGTGTTTGCACTTGTCCGCTCATAGGCGGCGGCCCCACTTCGGCAAACCAGAGCGCGGGTTCAGAGAGGGCTATGAGATATATAAGGCGTGTCCGAAGTACTCGTCCCCATGCGCCGGTGGCACAGTTTGTGCCACCGGCGCAACGAAACATGCTTCGTTTCTACGAAAAGTTGAAGCATTTTGGTTATTTGAGCTGAATTTTTAAGCTTACATTTGAGCGGCAAATTGAAAAAAAATCCGAATGAAGATTTCCAGGTGCCTAGCTATGTAGTTATCCATTGTTTATCTGAGTAGATAGCTCTCGAAATCTGGAGATATATTGTTGCGAATATATTTACAACTTATTTACAATAAGTAATAGTCCAGCAATCAAGATGGCGGCTGTAATTTTTCCGAACATCGACACGTCGTCTCTCTCTTCTTCAGAAGAACGAAGGAAGACATCGATTACCTTGGATAAAAAGTAGCGACCTCGGTCTGTGATAAGTTGACGAGGAGCGCCGTGATGTAAGATGATGTCTTGTATCAAAAGTCGGTGACGTCCGTAGCGCAGCTGCTCGGGAGAGGTCTGGTAATGGCAAAACGGGTCGAATAATCTGTAGCCACGGCGACCCATCTGTTACCGTTGTTAGAAAGTGAGAAAGGACCCAGAAGGTCGAGGCCGACACGAAAAAAAGGCTCAGCAGGTATGTCGATAGGTTGAAGGAGCCCGGCGGGGTGTACGGCTGGCTTTTTCCGGCGTTGGCAGGACTCGCAGGAAGTGACATAACGATGTACGGAGCGGTAGAGGCCGGGCCAGAAAAAGCGTCGGCGGACACGGTCGTACGTCTGGCAACACCAAGGTGGCCGGCCGTTGGTACATCATGTAGTTGCTGAAGTACGGTCGAGCGGAGATGAGTAGGTACTACGAGTAGTAGTTCCTGTCCCACTGGGTGCATGTTCCGACGGTATAAGATGCCGTCTATGATGACAAACATGCGAAGTGAAGAGTCCGTCGAGTCAGTATTCAGGCGGTTCATTAGATCTCGTACGGACGCGTCACGCCGTTGCTCGTCAGCCATGTTGCCGAAGGCGGAGGGCGAGGAAATGCAGATGGACGTGTCATCCGTTACGAGGTCTGGCGCGTTGACGGAGTACCGAGAAAGGCAGTCGGCATCCTGGTGTAAACGGCCTGACTTGTAGACAACTGTGTACATGAGCTCTGAAGGCTCAGAGCCCAACGAGCTAGGCGCCCTGTTGGATCCTTGAGTGCTGAAAGCCAGCATAGAGCGTGGTGGTCTGTAGTAACGGTGAAAGGTCGACCATATAAAAAGGGGCGGAATTTACCAACCGCCCATACAAGCGCCAGACACTCGCGCTCAGTAATAGAGTAATTGCGTTCGGCAGGGGAAAGGAGCCGGCTGGCATACGCAAGAACTCGATCATCACCGGATTGACGCTGGGCTAACACGGCGCCAATACCGTAGCCGCTGGCGTCAGTGCGGACCTCTGTTGGGGCGGACGCATCGAAGTGGGCGAGGATCGGCGTTGTGTTGAGCATCGTAATGAGGCGGGAAAAAGCACTGGCTTGTTCGGGACCCCGCGAAAATGGCACATCTTTCTTGAGAAGATCAGTGAGGGGGCGGGCAATATCTGCGAAGTTTCTGACGAATCGTCGGAAATATGAGCATAAGCCCACAAAACTCCGGACGTCTTTGACACAAGTTGGTACTGGAAAATCGAGGACGGCGCGAACTTTGTCGGGATCGGGCCGGATGCCAGATGAGTCAACGAGATGCCCTAGAATAGCAACTTGGCGATGCCCAAAGTGGCATTTCGAAGAATTAAGTTGTAGACCAGCCGCACCAAACACTGAAAGAATGGACGAAAGTCAGGCGAGGTGAGACTCGAACGTTGGGGCAAACACAATGACGTCGTCCAGGTAACAGAGGCAGATAGACCATTTAAAGCTGCGCAAAAGCGTGTCCATCATCCGCTCGAACGTGGCCGGCGCATTGCACAAGCCAAACGGCAGGACTTTGAATTGGTAGAGACCGTCAGCTGTTACAAAGGCGGTCTTCTCACGATCGAGGTCGTCTACGGCGATTTGCCAGTAACCAGAGCGTAGGTCTATCGAAGAAAAATAGGTTGCACCATGAAGGCAGTCTAGGGCATCATCGATACGAGGAAGCGGGTAGACATCCTTTTTAGTGATTTTGTTTATATGCCGATAGTCCACGCAGAGACGCCAGGCGTGGTCCTTCTTCTTAACTAAGACCACAGGGGAAGCCCACGGACTCGAAGAAGGCTCAATAATACCTTTTGTGAGCATCTTGTCGACCTCCTGTTGAATAACTTGGCGCTCTGATGGTGAAACTCGGTATGGACGCCTGCGAATTGGAGCTGCATCACCGGTATCTATGCGGTGCTTGACTTTCGAGGTTGGACCTAAGGGCCTGCCGTCAAAGTCAAATATGTCAGAGTAGGTCATGAGGAGATCACTGAGGTCTTTGACTTGAGAGGGCAAAAGGTCTAAGGCAATCAGCTTGGTTATGTTGTTGTGCAGTGTAGAAGATGTGGCTGCGTCGGCTCTATGCGGGTTCGGGGAGACGACAGCGGGCAATTCAGGCGACACCGATGAGATCTGGCACTCGTGCGACGGTGACAGAGTAGCGAGAGCAATGCCTTGTGGCAGAACTTGAGTGCAGAGTCCGAAGTTAAGAAGAAGAAGGCGTCTTGTTCGCTGTAACAGTTAGAACTGTGTACGGAGAGGAGACGTTGTGGGCCATTAAAGCACTGGGAGAGGGAGAGATCACGTAATCCCCGTCCGGTACACTGTGATATGGTTCAACAGCGACGCAAGTTAGGGCTTGTCGTGGCAGACGAACAAACTCAGCACACGAAAGCTTGTTCTTAACCATCTCCGACGCGTCGGCGGACACAGGCAAGTCAAGTTTTACGACACCGGCTGAACAGTCAATGACAGCGGAGTGGTCAGACAACAAATCGAGTCCAAGGATAACATCATGAGGAAAATAAGTGGGAACATGAAATAGAACGGACGTCTGGCGGTCGGCAAACCTCACACCTGCGGTACACATTCCGAGCACAGCCGGAGTTCCTCCACTTGCGACACGTACAAATAGGGACTCGGGTGGCGTAAGGACCTTATTTAATCGTGCACGAAGATCAGAACTCATAATAGAAATATGTGCGCCGGTGTCAATCAGGGCAGTAACAGGCAGGTCATCCACTTCCACAGCAAGCAGGTTCTGGTTCGTAGTCAGGGTCAACAGAGGGTTTTCAGGTCGGGGGTCCAATGCAGCGTGACCTCCGGGAGCTGCATTGCTCAGTTTTCCTAGTGGGGGCGACCACTAGGGCGGGGCGACGAATAGCGACGGGGCGGAGGTGACCGGGGGGCGACGATCGTGCGGGGACGGCGAACGGCTGGAGCGTCGGACTGATGTTGCAGGAGCCTCATCGTATGGTGGTCCACCGTCAGGAGCGGCAAACTGCAGAAGCCGGTGGCTGTCGTGACGTCGATAGCCATAAAACAAGCGAGATTGGGAAGTGCGAGAACGACAGTAGCGAGAAATATGTCCTCCACCATGGCAACGAAAGCAGATAGGCTTGTCGTCCTGTGTCCTCCACTGGGCAGGGTCACGATAGCGGCGAAACATTTCCGGTGCACGAGAAGGCGTTATGGAACTGACACGAGGTTCCGTCAACGAACATGTGGGCTGCAGTCAAACATTTGCGAGCTCCTCCCTCACAACCTGCTGGATCAACGAGATCATTGGTCGAGGATCATCAGATGACCGCGCTAGAAAAGATTGTGGCGACGCCGCCTCGATTTCTCGACGCACAATGCGGACTACGCTCTCGTTGGTAGGCAGTTGACCGCATGGCGGCTGAAGATCCTCGCAGGATGACGTAGCGGCCGTGTTCGGAAGTCGCATGAAATGCTGGGCAATGCGGCGACTCTTCAGCTCTTCGAACCGGCGGCACTCCTTGATGATGTCGTCCACGGTTGAGCAGTCTTTAGACACGAGTAAATTAAAAACATCTTCCGCAATTCCCTTGAGCAAATGGCTTACTTTGTCATCATCTGTCATGTTGGTGTCGACATGACGGCAAAGGGCCAGAACGTCAAGGATGTAGGAGACGTAAGGTTCGGTCGACGTCTGTGCCCGACAGGAGAGTTCTTTAGAAGCGGCCCACTGGCGTCCGACGGCTCTACCAAATAGGTCACGAAGCTTCTGTTTACAGGCGTCCCAACTCGTTAGGTCAGCTTCATGAGCCTGAAACCACGCGCCTGCTGTACCGCAGAGATAGAAGCCAACGTTTGCGAGCATCATTGTAGGGTCCCACCGATAGACCGCTGCAAACCGCTCGTACTTCGCAATCCAGTCATCGACGTCGATGTGGTCGGTGCCGCAGAAGTTCCCGGGATCGCCCGGTTGAGTCAATACGACCGGCTGTACCGGCTGTACCGGAGTCGCGGTCGAAGCGGCAGCAGCAGAGTTGCTTTCTGTTGACATCTCGGGGCTAACCAGAACACGTCCGCTGCGGAGTTCCGTCTTGCGTCGTACCCAGCACCTCCACCAAAACTTGCGAATATATTTACAACTTATTTACAATAAGGAATAGTCCAGCAGTCAAGATGGGGGCTGTTATTTTTCCGAACACCGACACGTCGTCTCTCTCTTCTTCGCACTAGTTATAGCTGCAACCCCGCAACAATATATCAGTGTGATTTAAG